>BLKR01016199.1:0-34313 GCA_011170035.1 Teleogryllus occipitalis | reverse complement strand
CCAACAAATCAAGAAAGAAATATGATCGTGAGGGTTGATCCCGAGTTTGGGGTGGCACAGTTCCTTTGGTTCCTTTTATGATTCATTATTTCTCGCGATTCCTATGTTTACAGTTGCGCGGTTCACTATAACAACTGAATTATTTATGTTCAATGTTAAATGAGATGAAGCCACAAGATAATTTATTGGCGTGGAATTGTGTGTATTTTCGCATTTCAAATCTTCTTGAAATAGGTTTGTGTGTCTACTGAGATGGAAGGTATGAATTTTCTTAAAAGTGAGTGTTCGTTTTAAAATAAATTCTCTTAAAAGTAAGAGAGGTATATAATACAGCGTGAGCGCCGGAGCGACAGCGGAGGCGCGAACCAGGTCTCGAGAACGAGGGCCGGAACGCCCTCGCGAACGTAGCACGTTGGATCTGTCGGGTAGCGACGTGCGGTAGCACGTCGCGGACCATTTGGTGAAAAAAATGCGTTGGTTAAAGAATTGTTTAGGTTATAAAATTAAATTTGTAGCGTGAAAAATACGAATAATCAGTTCACTTAATGAGAGAACGTTGCTACAGAGATTTATACGTACAGGGGGCTTTGGAGCAGTGGGGTAGCTATTCTCCCGATCTACCTTTATTTTAAATAATTACTAGTGAGAACCCGTCAAAATTTGACGCTGAGATCTGAGATAAATGTAAAATACTGGGCCCATACTGTTCACAATACGTTGCATTGTTTGGATCTTCAGGGTATAACGAAGATATTCTGTGATGAGTTCCCAAAATTTTGAACACGTATGGCCCATGACCAGGTGACAATGCAATATCAGCGCCAAATGACACAAAAGAAAGAGCACTATTATACTGACGGATACTATTTCTAAAGTTCTTTTATGTATCATGTTCTATAAACAATTTTGATTTCTTCTGGCATATTGCTCGAAGGTAAACTAATTTTCCCATTTAAGCAACACAGGGTAAACTCGTTTGCAGAATTTCTCTCACATCCGAAGTACAAAGCAGAACAAAACTGACATTTCATAGACAACGACCCAGCAGAAAACGAAATGACCTCTCTATCACGACACTTACGCTAACTATCTCTTTCCCTGCTTCCAGTTAATGTACGTTTGCGTCTTTTGGATCGCGTAGGCAACGATTCAGAATTTGACATAACCTGTGAACAACTTCACTACTTTAGTACAACCGAGCAAAACCCACTGTCCGATTGTTCTCTACAAAATACATCACAAAAGCAAATACATGCAAACTGTCAACGACACAATACAATAATTACACTGAAACAAAACGTTGACGAATTGTAAACAAATCTCAACAATCAAAACAAAAGATCAAGCAGCGTGGACATCTATCGACTCATATATATCGATTTCGAAACAGCCACCCTTTGGAAGAAAACAATTGGCTATTGATAAGCGTCCTATTAAAGAAATATTTAATTAATTAATTTACACAGTAAATGTTGGTGAATCAACACAAACAATATCTGATAACACATCTAGGGATCACATTCTTTCATTTAAAGGAGAAAATACTACAATCGGTTCAGTAGAAGCTCTAAACGAAGCAATGGCAAAATACCTTATTTTTTTAAATATATAGATATTTATTGCTGTAACATCATGAACTTAACTACACGCGACTACTACATGTAAACAAGGATTCAGTTCATGGAGTCGATTCTCTTCTAATGAACCGAATCAGTGAATCAAAGGAACCGTGCCACCCTGAACTCCGGATTTACCGACCGTGAGTATATAATTTTTAAAGATTGATGGCAAAACAGTTCATTCCATATCGGGAAAAGTTTTGATTGCTACTACTCTATGTGAAAGAGTACAATATCACTTAATGACAACATTGATATGAAATGTAAATGTAAGCTTTCGCGGCTCGAGTTCGTGTCTTCTTGACTGTTAGGGTGACGCCGCGTTGTTGATTGAGAGGCTGACGTTTCGCCTGTCATGTCGCAGGACAGTGTTGCCACGGTGCTGCGCGACTGGTATTAATACCAGTATTATATACCGGATATCCAAGAAAACATTGATATCAGTAAGTTTATTCAGTTAGTAGCGTTTTTAAAGGCGAAAAATGTAGGATTCAGAACGAAGAAGCCGAAAATATTGTCCAAAGAAGAGTGGCAAAGTACGCTATTACTTTACCGTCCTAGTGTGGTAATGTAGTACATTACCGCACTAGGGTGGTAAAGTACTTCATTACGAAACTGATTATAGTGGCTTAATATTTGAATTTACCTAACGAAAGTTGATAAAAATATTTTCGTAATCTCGCACTTTTCTTCATTTGTTTTCTTTTTGTCATCACACTTGTATTCTTTTGTGAAAGACTCTTTGACAGCAAAAATATTTTGTTGTTGAATTTTGTTGGATGATGAGAACAATTTAAACTCAATAAATTCATGTTCAACTGCTTTCTATAATTTATCACGCTGGTTCTATTACCGTACACTTGTACAAATGCTGGTAGTACGGTCAAGTGAGTCGGCCTCATGGGGTATGGTTTGACTCAGAACACATACTAATGTTGTGCGATCGACTCTATTTATTTATTTATTTATTTATTTATTTAGTTAGTTAGTTAGTTAGTTAGTTAGTTAATTTGTTTGTTTGTTTGACGTCAAAAACTCTGTAACGAACCCTGTGAAGTGTATTCTGTGCACGTTTTCGTAAATTCTGGGATCTCTACCCTAATCCATATACAAGTTGAGTTATGAATACAGGTGGAAAGAGCGTTTCTGACAAGAATTGATAAGAAAATATTCGCTCCCGTAAAATGAGAACTGTTTAGAGAGAGAAAATGCTCTTTCGTCGTACTACCTCGAGAACATAGAGAACGTTAATTTGAATAACTGTATTGTCCACTAATCTCTAGAAAGCGTACGCTGAGAGTGAAGTTACAATTACGTCCAGACAAGGGGCCATCTCAGCATTCACTCAAAGGATGAGGGAAACTGAACAAAACACTGAATATTTTACGTAAGTGATGATTTTGGGATGAGGTTGGGGAGCGGGGGAGAGGGCATTCCGAGTCCGTTCTGTATTTCGTCTATATTCTAAACAGTCCATAATATTTCGTCCTGACCGCCCTGACAACCGTGAGTGATTCGTCCGTGGAGTTTGTATAGGTGTGTAATTAAATGGATCCCTACCCCTAGAATAATGGATCAGGCATGGATTTGGATCCTCTGAGCGTCTGTTAGTGGCACAAGAACGAGATGCGCCCAAAGTCTTCCTTTGCGTTGTGTTTGGGAAGCATGAGGGTCCTCGCCACAGAGAATAGCCCAGGAGGGTAGTAAGTACTGCGCGGCGCTCTGGTAGATCTTTCAGACGCCAATGGATGGCAACTAGGAAGAAGGTGGCGCGAGACTAAAGTATTATAAGTTATAAAATATATAAGGAACTTTTGTAAGGTATGTTAACTTTGTCTTATGTAATGGCTAGTTCACATTTATAATGGCTGTAAGTTAAAGACAATTAAATTCATTTCGATTCATAAAGCTCCAAAAATCTAACCCCGATTCAAAAAAATAAAATGTAAGCTAGTAAACTAGGGAAAGTCGGTGCTATTCTTTACTATCTCTAATTTACTTTCTCGTATATGCAGATTCGAGAAAGATTTGAAATGCTGCTCGCAGTCAATTTTTTGATGGACATTCCTGTTTTGGGTCTATAAACAACACTAGTGCGTAAACCGTTCACAGGGTTTTTACCAAAATTGCTATTCCCCGATCGATTTGTCGATGTTTTGAATTTGAAAGTTATTTTTAATACTTTACTTAGTTCCAACCACATTTTTGATTGTTCCAGTAGAGGAATATACGTATACGAAAATAGCTCAGATCTAAGGTTTACAGAAATATATGAACATTCAGAAATGACAAAATGTTATCATTTTTTGAACCGTCTCTTACAACTTTATCATTTAAGTTAAATATTTTCTTGTAAATGAAATCTATGATTCGAAATGAGATCTCTATTATTGTCGGGTATTTTTTGTCAAAATATGAGTAATTTTGTCATGTATTGTAATTTTGAAATATATCGTTTGTATTTTTGGAGTGGTCTGAAGTGTTTTTAGGATAGAATAGTAATATTATGAACCCGTTACAAATAATAAACGATACGACTTGCGAGTTATAAATACCATTCGTTTCCTATGAACATGTGTTGACAAATTTCATGTAACATTGTAATGCATGTGACAAGAGCATTTGATTAGAAGGGAACATTACGTGCACTAGTGTGCGATATGATTCCGAAATTTTTGACAAGAGCAGAACTTGTCCTGACGTGCACAAATGTTTGCGGAGTTTCCTAAAAATCAGGGGCAAATATCACACGTGGAACATTGTTAAATGACATTTCCCACTCGTTCATAGGCGAATAGTGATCATCTTCGACCTTGTACATACTCTTAAAGTTTGTAAGATTTATTCTGAGACAGTCTGTACACAATGTCGACAAATGTCAGTAATAATTTAGTGAATGCATGAAGTAATACTTCAATAGTGTTTTAAACTGTAAAACACGTTTTATTATACGAAGAGTCTCGTGAAAACATGTGCTTATTTGTAGCTGCCATGAACAGCAGGGTCCTCAAATCCAGAATCATCGTGGTAGGTTGAAGCCTTTTATTGTCACGCTCTTCATTAGTGTGAACCGTGGAGCGTACACTTAACAGTACTAGTAGTCTGTACTAGCACGGAGTCCTCCCACAGACGAGCAATGGGAACGGAGGCGACATGTCGCCGGGGGCGCGCGAGTGCCGGTGTGCACTCGGCGCATGTCACCGCAGCGGCTGCCGCAGGGGCCGGACCTCCCCTCCACCCCCACCCAACCATCTCTGCCTGCGCCGCCCCGCGCCGCCCCGCGGCTGCAGCTGGCGGACGCGTGCGGTCGCGTAACGAAGGGAGATGGGCAGGTCGTTTGAGTGATGCACATCTGTCAGGCATCTGAACACGCGTGTGTATTAACTACTCAATTCAGAGGCAGTAATAGAGCTGTAACTCCGTGCAAGTTCTAATGTATGAATTTCAAGGTTTTTTCTCTGAGATATTTTAAGCTGATGCAAATGCCTGGACTTTGCAATTAATGAGTAATAAATAATGGTTTATTTAGTAATTTGGAGTTTAAAATATTGCTATATATGAAATACGTTATAAATGTTTTAACCCCAAATTAGTCTACAAGATCTAAATTGCAGATATATTCAATATATACATCAGAAGTGACTTACGGGTGTGAAAAATGGGTGCTAAAAAAGTAAACAGAACAAAAGATGGTAATATTTCAGAGGAAAATCCTCAGGAACGTTTTTGGTCCCACTAAGATAGACGGAAAAATGTGGAGACAAAACAACAAATGAGTTAGAGGTTTTGAAAAAATATAGGAAGATTGTAAGAGATGTAAATTCCAAATGAATAACCTGGTTAGGACATCTAGAAAGAATGAATTCTAATAGAAGTACCAAGCTAATCAAAAGTGGAAGCCTCTAATAACTCGCAATAACGGAAGGCCACGAATCAGATGGTACGGTGATTTGTCTCAGGACCTAAACAATTCGGAGTTGCGATTGGAAAAGGCGAGCAAGAGACAGCAAGGAGTGGACAGCATTCTTGAACAGGCCAAAATTCACATCCAAGATTCACATTGTAGCACTAAACGAAGAAGAGTAAAAGGAAGAATAGTTTATACATAGGTTGGATAAAAAGTAATAAGAATATTACTGTAACTTAAAGCCGTTGAGTCGGTGTGCTGCTATCTGTGGTAACAAACAGAAGGTCTGCTAGACGAGGGTGTGCAGCAATCGGGAACAGTCTACTGCAGTGTGTAAATCGTTGAACTTCGCAGTAATAGTGCAAGCGCGCTAATGTCATGTTTATAAGGGTAGAGCAACGTTCGTTGGTCAGAATTGAAATGGCACGACACCGGAGTGCGCAAGAATGTCTTCTGGGACAATGTGAAGCGTGGTGATGAAGCGTTGCCGTACTCCACAGTTGCACGATGGGTTAAAACGTTCGCATTATGCTGAGATGCTTCACGGGTGGCAGCCGCACCGCAGCTGCTATCCAGAACCCTTTGCGCCGCTGGCAATGGGAGATTCTGGAACATCCACTTTACTCACCCGATAGAAGTCCCTTTGATTATGATCTCTTCAGCAAAATGAAAGAATCACTGCGAGGGATCTGGTACAACACCAGAGGAAATTATTCATGCAATTAGGCGGTCAAAATGAGGCTTGAACAGAAATAGACGGGCAGATGGTGTACGACGCCTTCCGAACAATTGGCAAAAGTTCATTAATAACGGAGGCGATTATATTGAAGGTTGTAAATGTAAATACCTCTGTAGATAAAGTCATTTCAGAGAAAACAAATTCGAATTACTTTTTATTCAATCCTTGTAATATTGTGTAGGAGACGTGGCTGTAGCTATCCCTAGCGTCTCTGGATTTGATTGATTGATTTTTTTGTTTCCGGGCGCGTTAAATGCTTTCGTCAATAGTCCCGTAAGTGTAGGGCATGTTCTTTTCTCGGGAGATGGTGGTGATCTTCTTCCGCTGGATGGCAAGATCTGGCGCCGACCTACCGTCGGCTACTAGGGTTCCCTAGTAACCAGAACTCTCCCACCAACGGGGCACCGACCCAGCTGGGACAAGCTTTAAGCTCGCGACCGGTCTCACGGAATATGTGGTAGTGTAGAGCATGTTAGTGTAAGTGTGTGTGTGTGTGTGTGTGTGTGTGTGTGAAAGGAGAGAGAATGGGACAAGGAAGAGGAAGGAAATATCGCGCGCGGTCCGTGGCCCGTTTGATAGGGTACTGCTCCGGCATTTGCCTGGTGTTGATCGGAGAAACCACGGAAAACTACCGATCAGAGAAGCCGGCCGCTAGAATTCTCCTTGAGACAGCGACTGAATTCGACCTAGCTGAAAAGGTAGTGTCGAAAATCCTGCCGCCGTCAGGACTCGAACCTAGGACCTCCCGGTCAGAGGCGCTGCAGCGACATCAGTTGATACACTTAGCTACCGCTCCTGGTTCCACTCTGGAGATGAAAGAGCGAACACACGAAGAAGTTGAAGTAACGTGACAGCCCAGATGTTTCGTACGACGCTGCCAGGTGGATCGCGTCTCGTGTGTCGGCGGTGGCAGCGGTGGTGGCGGCGGTGGCGGCGGTGGCGGCGGTGGCGGCGGTGGCGGCGGTGGCGGCGGTGGCGGCGGTGGCGGCGGTGGCGGCGGTGGCGGCGGTGGCGGCGGTGGCGGCGGTGGCGGCGGCGGTGGCGGCGGCGGTGGCGGCGGCGGCGGCGGTGGCGGCGGCGGCGGCGGCGGTGGCGGCGACGGTGGCGGCGACGGTGGCGGTGCGGTGGCGGCGGCGGCGGTGGCGGCGGCGGTGGTGGCGGCGGCGGCGGTGGCGGCGGCGGTGGCGGTGGTGGTGGCGGCGGAGGCAGTGGCGGCGGTGGTGGCGGCGGAGGCGGTGGTGGCGGTGGCGGCGGCGGTGGTGGCGGCGGAGGCGGTGGCGGCGGCGGCGGTGGCGGCGGTGGCGGCGGTGGCGGCGGCGGTGGCGGCGGTGGCGGCGGTGGCGGCGGCGGTGGCGGCGGTGGCGGCGGTGGCGTTGGCGCTGCCTTCCCAGCGATGTGCGAGTGGGCGCCTGACGCTCCGAAGGGCGTGTGCGTTACGCTTTGATGAGACTTTCTGCGAAGCAGCAAGTGGAGGCTAATGGGAGCGGAGGTTCATGCTAGCCGGGGGCGTGCGCTTATTAACACATTCAGGTCGTAGCCTCTGCCCAACTTTTTTCCACCACAGGTCGTAATGTTTTGGGGTATGTTTGAAGGGTCATATCTTCTAAACCAATAAACATAGAAGAAAGATTCCTTTTTTATTTTTAAGCAACAATATTCTACTTTTATATGAAGGTCCAACTTTTATTTTTACATTAATAATTTGAAAAACATTTTAATATAAATAACACAAAAATTGATTTAAAACTTTAACACGTTTATTTTAATTAAATTATTACAAATTCAGTTAAAACAACATTAAACATAACATTGGATTAGTGTCTATTGCTATTTGTTACCAATTAAATGTCAGCAAACGAAATCTAACGGTGTATTTCGGTATTTTATTGATGTAGAAACCTCCGTAAATAGTGACCGAACTAAAAGAAAGTCGTGTTAGTTACACTATTTATAACTCAAGAACGGCTGTACCGATTTGGCTGAAAATTGGTGAGCAGGAAGCTTAGAGCCAGGAGACGGACATATGATACTGTTTATCCCGTTCGACAGCGTTCCTGTGTGAGAACGCACGTTTTTGCACGTACGCAGTGCAACAAGGATAGTACAGTTTCTCACAGTGAGTGCGACGCGAGAAAAAGATGGGACCGGCTGTTAAGGCGGAACAGAGTTCGCCGGGTCAGCTAGTAGTGTATATAAGCACAGTATTAATCGTGCGCCTTTAGATTTTACGGCCGTCCTAAGTTAAGGTGACCTGTCAGCGCCCGAATATTCTTTGGGCAGCTACCTGAATAGCTAATATTGGGGGAAGGCACCTACCTTCTCTATTGCCGACTCTTCGAGCACTAGATTGACCCATGCTACGAAAATTGCGTCAACGAGACTTCATGCGCGACTATTAATTTTTTTTTAAGTATCGATTTAGCGAGGGAGTACTGTTACCAAGACACCCCAAATCTTCCATGCAGCAGTGCAATGCAAATGTTGCTGTTATGCAAATGTGAAGACATTTGAAAATGGCTCGCACGCAGCTAGGTATCGCGCGTTTTGGGGGTTTGCCTGCTGTAAGAAGCAGCCAGCGAAACGGAAGATTCGAGGCGAAGCATTGGCGCCCCTAGTGTAAGAGGGGTTGCGAGCGCCAAGAGGGAGTATTGGTAATCCAATTGAGGAAGATGGCAACCTGATTGGAGAGGTGGTTAGAGCTCGTGCCTGAAGTAAAGTGTCTAGTGCTCACGTTGTAGTGCTTGTGAGTTTAAATATCCGTAGGTAGTGAGCTGCGCTGTAATGAGGAACGTTGACTGGGTACGAAGACTATTCAGTAAATACTGTGTTTTCTACGATTTAATTGTTGAACTGGCTAATAATGGTAAAAGTTGATCTGGATTATTGTAAACTAATGCTCAATAAACTATTGATGTGTACATTTGTGTACGCGTTGCTCTGTATACTAGCTAAAATTGTTTTTTAAAACAACGAAAGAGCGACGGGATCATTGCCCAATCGCGACCTTCTTTTGCGATGACTGAACCAATACGTGGCTACGCGCCGCGTCCCGTCCTGGCGACTTCACGTGCGGGCAGGCAAGGTGTTTGCGAGTGCAACCGGCGCACACGCATACATTTTGTTGGGAGGAGCCACAGAAGAATTTTTTCCCGAGAACTTTTACCTCAGTTCCAATGCAGAGAATAATTTCTGAGCTGGCAGAGTTGTAACTGATGGTTGAGCAGTTCTGCAGTAGGAAAGTCAAGTGCAACCAAATGTCCGCCATTTGCGTAAGATCAAATCTGGAGCGGAATGAATCTCACTGTTCGAGAACTGAAGAGGAATTTCATGAGTTAACTAGTGTTTGGCGAACGTGAATCTTGAAAGAATTTTCAGAATCGAATGGAAGTACAGGAGCGTGACGACGACAAGGACGAAGAGCGACCGGGATCTTGAGCAGCTGCTGGAGGAACGAGATTGGAGCGGATTGAATGACCATCCGCTGTTGTGTGGCCGCAGACAACTGGCCCCCGCGAAACCAAATTGCGTAGCTCCGCCTCGGAAAGAGCGTTTCAGCAGTGAAGGCCTATATAACAGATTGACCTCCGCTTAGCGGTGGGGGGGGGATGCTACTCGTGAGCTCGTCGCCCGTGTGCACGGACCTTCTACTCCTCTGTCGGTTCAGATCGGCCCTAACTGGACCTGCCGACACTCCTCCGCCCCGCTAGTTCAGACCGACCTTCCGGGGTCTGCTAGCAGATTTCCGCCTTCTCCTCTGACCGCTGTGCACTTGGAGTGTTGCCAACCCGTCCGATGGCCGCTACAAAGTCTCTCTTCCGGAGAACAATCCTTGGCGAGGCTGGGCTACGTCAGGTGCCTAAGTAACACTACCCCAATTAACTACTGTTTGCCATGACTGGGATCATCCCTGTTCTTATTGCTCCCTCTCCTCCGCCTTAGGCCTTTAAGAGAATAGGAAACGGCCCAGAGGGCACCTTCTATCCTTATCCCCTTCCACTTCTCCGCACGTGGTGCCAGACCCATTCCCCCACTACACCGCGCTGCATGGGAGCGAAGGGCAAGGTGGCGTACTGGCGTCGCGGGAGCCAGCCAACAACGATACTACACGCGGCGGATTTGCCTTCACACCGAGCCACTCGGTGGCGCCTCAGATAAGCGGCAGAGCCCTTCACACTCCCGCCCTTCACACTTCACGCCCTCGCCGAGCTCCACCGACCGCCAGGGAGAAAGGGTTCCGGCGGACGAAAGGCAGCCAGCAGGTAAAAACCTGTTTAGTGGCGCGTCCGAGTGGTCTAGTGTGAAGGCTGCTATTTAGAACGGTGTTCTGCTGTCGGTGGTGCGGACGCGCGTCTGCGCTGCTGGTGGCGGTTCGCCACCAAGCGCCACAGCAGCACGACTACACCGCCGTTGTGAATATTTCCATTTAAACCAATGGTTTGCCAGCAGACGTGCCACTCGGAAGCGCTGCTGAGTGGTGGCGTGTGTACGCAGTCTAAAGCGACATACAGTGGGGCCAGGAAAGGGAAAAGTTGGCAAAAAGTATTTTTAAGCGTTTTTCTGAACGTTTTGCAATAAAAACACATTTTATAATTAAATAATGACTTATTTAATTGTTTAATGTTTAAACATTTATTTAAATAACCTAAAAGTGTGAACTTTCATCATGTGGACTTTTCTTCAAAAAGTGAACTTGTACTTGAAACCATTAACATTGGCGTGACTACTAGAACCAATGCATTTGTGATAATGTTTCTCTATGCCGTTTGTGAAATCAGTGGGTTAGATGCAATTAACAGCCTGTGAAGCACTTCTTTTTTTATTTTAGGTCGAACTTTTTCTACCGTTTTTTTCAGTGTGTTTAATAATACTATACTGATCCCTGAATGAATATTATAGATAGAAAGACTAACAAAACTAGGTGCATATCATGATGAACAAAGTATCTTAACGTAAAATGGGGCAAACATAGGCAAACTTTGATTAATGTTTTGAAAACTAGATGAATTCTAGAATTATATTCAGTTAATATCATATCCCGGAAACTCTCGGAAGGGAACTAAAAGACAATATGAAAAAAAACGGATTTTAAAATTTCATTTCATTATGACACGTGAAGTTTCTATTTGGAATTACTAAATTATTATTCAAGGAATGTGTTTTTCTAGAAATAAAGATTTAAAGCTAATATCTCCAGGTATCGTATCCATTGCATGTACGATTCTGCTAGTCGAGAGAGCAACAATATTTGCATCGAAAAACACACCTCTATCTTACTGCGCGAGTGAAGAAGTGCGCCGCGCATCACTTGTGCAAGTTGAAACTTGCACTGAATGAAGTGGCCTGGTTCTCCCTTCCTTTCCTGATCGAGACACGATGAAGGAGACATTTTACTACCCCTTTCATGTGAAATGGAGCTTTTGAAGTATATTTTGATTCTGAACTTTTGGCCAACTTTCCCCTCCTCTGGCCCCACTGTGCGACGCCTCCCTGAGAGTGGCTACCTTCAATCATTGGCAGGAGACTGTTTGTATAGATCCGTCCACTGGCCCTCACCAGAATTAAACTAGTGGGGATACACAAGCACGTACTTTCTTGCATTATTTGTAATGTTACGAAATTTTAAAATACTACTTGAACCTTCAAAGGTGTTTCCCACCTGCAAAAAGGTTCGTTACGTTAAAAAATATTTATTACGCTTGAATAGAAACTAAAAGATTTCACAGTAATGATATACAAACATTATTGACAAATTCACAAAATAATTAAGGAAGTTGTCCAAGACTTTTCCCGTTAGAAAATGTCAGCTCTTCGAAACGGCCGGCAATGAAACGCGTGATGTTCCGCCCTGTATTTTTTGAGTGCGGGGAGCTGGGGGAGGGGAGGGAGGGAGGATCGGCGTGGTGCGCGTGAGGGGCTCAACTGGGTCAGTGGGGGACGTCGAAATTGAAAAATCAATGCTGCGAACGAGGGGGATGGGGATGCGAGGGCGCCGGGCGACCAGAGATGCAATCGCCGTTTCCGGGCCGAGTGCAGCGCCTCCGCAGGCGATGAATCAAAGCAAACGGCGCGCGGCGATCGGGGCTTCCTACCTCCATCTCGCGCGCAGCGGAAGGCGCGTGCGGGGGCGGGGGCGGAGGCAGAGGTGGAGGTGGAGATAGAGGCGGGGACGAAACTGGAGGCGGACGCAGGAGCAATGGTGGAGTCGGATGCG
Source organism: Teleogryllus occipitalis (assembly GCA_011170035.1). Taxonomy (NCBI): domain Eukaryota; kingdom Metazoa; phylum Arthropoda; class Insecta; order Orthoptera; family Gryllidae; genus Teleogryllus; species Teleogryllus occipitalis. The sequence goes on along the minus strand of BLKR01016199.1, from coordinate 21,837 downwards.
GGGGCGGAGGCAGGGACAGGAGGGGGCGGGGGTAGTGGCGCGAGCGGAGTCGGAGGCGTGGGCAGAGGCGGGACGGGGGAGAGGCGGAGGCGGGGCCGAAGCCAGAGGCGGGGATGGGGACAGGGGCGGAGTCAGAGGCAGAGATGGAGACGGAGAAAGGGGAGGGGGCGAAGCCGGAGGCGGGGGTGGGGGCAGGGGTGGAGGTGGTCGGTAGAGTTGGTGTCGGAGGCGGGGGTGGAGGCAGGGACAGGAGGGGGCGGGGGTAGTGGCGAGAGCGGAGTTGGAGGCGTGGGCAGAGGCGGGACGGGGGAGAGGCGAAGGCGGGGCCGAAGCCAGAGGTGGGGGTGGGGGCAGGGGCGGAGTCAGAGGCAGAGAAGGAGACGGAGAAAGGGGCGGGGGCGAAGCCGGAGGCGAGGGTAGAGGCGGGGGTGGAGGCGGAGGCAGAAGTGGCGGCGGAGAAAGAGGCGGGGACGAAACTGGAGACGGACGCAGGAGCAATGGTGGAGTCGGATGCGGGGGCGGAGGCAGGGACAGGATTGGGGTGGGGGTAGTGGCGAGAGCGGAGTTGGAGGCGTGGGCAGAGGCGGGACGGGGGAGAGGCGAAGGCGGAGCCGAAGCCAGAGGTGGGGGTGGGGGCAGGGGCAGAGTCAGAGGCAGAGAAGGAGACGGAGAAAGGGGCGGGGGCGAAGCCGGAGGCGAGGGTAGAGGCGGGGGCGGAGGCGGAGGCAGAAGTGGCGGCGGAGATAGAGGCGGGGACGAAACTGGAGACGGACGCAGGAACAATGGTGGAGTCGGACGCGGGGGCTGAGGAAGGGACAGGATGGGGGCGGGGGTAGTGGCGAGAGAGGAGTTGGAGGCGTGGGCAGAGGCGGGACGGGGGAGAGGCGGAGGTGGGGCCGAAGCCAGAGGCGGGGGTGGGGACAGGGGCGGAGTCCGAGGCAGAGGAGGAGACGGAGAAAGGGGCGGAGGCGAAGCCGGAGGTGGTTGGTAGAGTTGGTGTCGGAGACGGGTGCGGAGGCAGAGGCAGGTTGGGGGTGGGGTGGTGGCGAGAACTGAGTCGGAGGTGTGAGTAGAGGCGGGACGGGGGGAGACAGAGGCGGGGCCGAGGCCGGAGGCGGGGGAGGAGGCAGGGACTGAGTCGAAGGCGAGGCCCGGGGCAGGGGCAGGGTGGGGGGTTGAGTCGAGGAGTCAGAGGCTGGGGTGGAGGCGGGGATGGTGAGGGTTGGAGGATGGGCGGGGCGGTGACGGAAGGCGAGACAAGGGAGGAGGCGGAGGCGAGGACATACGACCGGCAGGATGTGAACCAACTGCACACGAGGTAATAGAGACTCAAGATACGTCGGAAAGGCAATGCAGGCAAGTGAGCCGTGGGGAAAAGCATAAAGGGACGTTTTGAAAATTTCCGCTTGGAGAGCTACACTGCTTCGCACCTAGAAGCGAAAGAAAACGAATCATTGGTCATGAGGCAGGGGTGAGTTGGAAAGGCTGTTCTCGATGTGAGATTCAAGAAATATGAGCGAAAGAGTCAGCGTTAAAGGGAACTTACGCTTCATCCCCAATCAAATTGAACGGTAAATGTGACCCCTAAATTATCTATATACCTTTTCATTGTTTCTTTGTGCTGTGACGAAGCGCAAGGAATGAGAAGAAATGTTATAAAAAGGGATTGGAGAAACTATATGAAAGGTGTAATTAAATTAATATTCATTTATAGAACATACACATAGAACTGATATTATTAAAATATTTGGCATTGCAGATTTGAGAAAAGTACTACAGTTAATGTGGTTGAAAATTATTTAATTAGGAGAAAAATTGTTTGTCTATTATCTTACCCCCAAATAATTGTCCAAAATAAATCTTTGGTTATTAAGCATTACCTATCCTATTTGATAAGGATATTAAAAATATAAGAACATCAATTCCAAGGTGAGAATCTAGGTATTAAGTCAATTATTAAACCATTTCAAGCTTTGAATTTGTTGAAACAATATTTAATTGATGCGAATTAACAAAACGAAATACTATATCATGAGTACGATTTCCAAGAGCTCCGAATCGCCTACTACGAGTCGGAAATAAATGCCTTGCGAGTTCGTTGCGGAAAGTGTCTTGACGTTGCAGGGACAGGTGTTTCAACGACGCAGCGCTTGATTGAAGAAACTTAGCACCAGACTTCTCTTTCTGATTCAATGATGTGCTTTTCAATCACACTCGCAACTAATGGCCAGGGGGTGTCGGGGCGGGTCGGGGCGGGTCGGGGCGGGTCGGGGCGGGTCGGGGCGGGTCGGGGCGGGTCGGGCGGGTCGGGGCGGGTCGGGGCGGGTCGGCGCGGGTCGGGGCGGGTCGGGGCGGGTCGGGGCGGGTCGGGGCGGGTCGGGGAATGGCGCGGTGGGGTATGCGAGGCGAGGAATGGCGCAGCGGGGAATAGGCGTGGTGCGGGTTTGGAATGAGGGTGGCGGTAGCGCGGGGAGGGGAGGGGAGGAGAGTGGGCGGGTCGGCACATCGCGTGGAAGGAAGCGCCTGTTGGACGTCGCTGCGCCTCCAAGTATTAACCTCTGATCAATGGTCTCTGCATAAGAATCTTGGATAGAAATTAGACTATGGGTGGAAGTAAACGATAGGCATAAATGACAGTTTACGTCTTACACATTTCGATTCAGTGAAGTAAATAGGAAGAGAGTGGGCTTGTCGGTAAAGTAACAAATGAGTTGTCTGCGTGACGCTCCGGCAAAACGATACAGTGAGAAAGGTATACTGCAATGTCTTACATCTCTGCTAGGATATTTATTTATGTATATATTATTCTAAGTCCGGCGGGATAATCCAATTCCAAGACTATTGGGAAACAGGTACATATTCATTACATTTTTTATATTTCTACATTCATTTCTAGCATTCCAAAATATAGGTACTTAATTCATATCAGCTAATTTCTTTGTGAAATATAATAATAATAATAATAATAATAATAATAATAATAATAATAATAATAATAATAATAATAATAATGTTGCATTTTGATCATAAATCGTATCAAAATATTCCAATTCTCATTTATAATTCCATGTGCTTTTTGATATGACTTAAAAGTTAGGAACTGTAAGAAAATAATTACACGTTACATAATTACTTATATTTACTTATATATAATTACTTATACAACATAATTAATTATATTTGAAGTAGAGAAATCTATGTAGTTAAGAAACAGATCATCAGTTAATTTCTTTGCTTAGGATGCCTTTGGTTTAAATAGAATTGTACTACATTTGAATGTTGGTAACATTGTCTATGATTTCGCAAAGTGAATCGAGGAAACGCGAGGAAGATCTGTGATAAAAAGGATAATAAATAATGCTTCGAATTAATTATTTAGTTCGCGTTTCATAATAAGTTTGAATGGGCAGGGAGGAACCAGAGATTATAAGATCATTGAGACGCAGGTAAGAAAGAAATCCACGTTCCAGAGTTGACGATTCTCAGAAGGTAGAAATTATTACGATTGTACAATTCTGGAAAACACATGGACGGCAATTGTTTCAAAAGTATTGTTTGGGGCAAAAGAGAAGAACCAGTGATTTATGGCTTTGTGTATTATCCTCGCACGTTTTTTGGAGCCCTATTTTCGCTAGGTACGAAAGGAGTGGGAGTTGTGGTTATTTTGACCGCAAGAGTATTGTATCAAATATTTAACTATTTTTTCGATGCAACACAGTGTCTGTTTCACGTGAGCAAACCATTCTGTGAAATAACTGTTACCAAATAAAATTTCAACTACAATTTTTTATTAGAATTTAGCAAAGGTAGGTCGTCAACAAAAGCACAATACAACTTAGTGGACCTCTGTTCCAAATCACAGTCCGAAAATCACAGCAGCGTCGACCACCATAACCACATCACCACTTAACAATAGCAAAGCACAAAAACAGATGAAGTCCATGGGCGAAGCGCGTGGAACGTAGAGAGGGCGGGCGCCCTCCCTTCGCTGCTTGTATTTCGCCTTCGTGGGGTGGGGGGTTCTCTTCCCCTCCTCTATCTACGTCATCCGCCGCTGCCTTGCTTCTTCACGCAGGGAAGGAGTAGCTACCCCGCCTCGCTGGCGGGTGACTCCATTATAACATTCTGGTTAACACATTTTTCAACAACGCTCGTTGCTATCATTTACTCTTAAATCAACCAACGTTGATAAAGGAACGAGGAGGGACCTGGATGGCCGAGGTCGCTAATCGCGTGTACCGACTCAGCAGTTTTCCAGAGGGTCGCGAGTTCATGTCCGGCCTTGGACTTGGATGTTTGTCCCTTGTGTCTCGTGTGTGTTGTCGCGGAGGGCCTCGCGTTCTGCTCACCCGAGGTCAGAGGAGCCCGCAAGTGTGGTGGGTTGTAGTGTATGGTCGAATATGCGTCCCATCGAGAAGTGAAGGGTAACCGGTTGTAGGCTGGATGAATGTCCTTGGAAAAAAAATAGGGACTTCACATTTAATTTGAAAGGGTAACTAATCTATATTTAAAACATACTTTAATCTAAATTATCTATTATTTAAATTTGTTGTAATTGTTGGATACATCAATCTCTATGTGGAAAATGACACAATCAGGGGACCATACATAGGGAACTGTGCAATTTGCTCGTCAGTATCATTAATCTAGAGCCGGCGCAGGGCACTTATTATCTACACAATATACACTAACTAACACCATATACACAAATGCTGCAACCGGGAGCAGTAGCTCAGTGCATCAACTGATGGCAGTGCAGCGCCTCTGACCGGGAGGTCTTAGCTTCGAGTTCTGACGGCAGCAGGATTTACGACACTAGCTTTACAGCTAGGACAAATTCAGTATCTGTCTGGAGGAGACTTTTAGCGGGTGGTTGCTCTGATCGGTAGTTTTCCGTGGTTTCTCCGATCAACATTAGGCGAGTGCCGGAACAGTACCCTACGAAACGGGCCACGGACCGCTCGCAATCTTTCCTTCCTCTTCCTTGTCCTATCCTCTCCCCTTGCACAAACACACTTAATCTAACATGCTCCACACTACCACATATTCCGGGAGACCGGTCGGGAGCTTAGAGCTTGTCCCGACTGGGGCGGTGCCCCGCTGGTGGAGAGTCCTGGTTAGGGGCAAACCCCGCTAGCCGGCGGTAGGTCGGTTCCGGATATCGCCATCCAGAGGGGGAAGATCACCGCCATCTCCCGAGAAAAAAACATGCACTACACTTACGGGACTAGTGGCCTAAGTTGTTGACGCACCCGGAATCACTAACAACCAACCAACAAATGTTGCACACCAAGCTAACACTGCAAATGTTATTGTCACAAGAAAAACTGTGTGGACCCATACACGCCCACCAACACGAGTAAAGGTCCCTCTTCAAGGCGCCATCATCCAGGGGAAGGGGGAGGGGGATCGCCGCTTACCAGGCCGCTTACGGCTTTTGACCCTGTACTTGTATGGCACAAGGGCTATACCTACATAGGCTCTCTGCCTATGTAGGTGTAGTAGCAGACTGGGCTATCCGAGATAGCCTCGACAACAATACATTCTCTTAGTTTTTTTCAACTTCTCATCAGAGGTAAATTTCTTCAAGGTGTCAGTTTCTTCAACACAGAGAATCGTATTTCACATGATCATTTATATAGTATGTATTTTCGCTTCTTGTCTCCTTACACCATTCGACTTGCCGAAAGCGCCCACCACTACAGGAGAATTAGAATTTGATTACTAGAATTAGAGCGCCCCCTGCAACAGTATACGATGGTCGATTTTTTCGATAAGACTGAGATGGCTCAGGAATAACAACCGTGTCCACAACAGAGTTTCTGACGGAGGTTCTAGGGTTCGAACCTCGACGAGGCGAATTTTCGGCTTTAGCTATGTCGAATTGAGCCACGGCCTGGAGGAGAATTCTAGCCGTCATATTCTCTGATCGGTAGTTATCCGGGTTTTCTCTGAACAATACCATTCGAATGCCTCAGCAGTTACCTAACACATGGACCAAGGACTGCGTGCTATCTTGCTTCCTTCATCCTGGTCCTCTCTTCCCTCCTTACACATACACACTACCGTATCACACATGTCGGGAGCCCCGTCGTGAGCTTAGACTTGGTCCAGACTGGGCGGCGTCCCATTGGGGGAAGTATTTCGAGGGAAAATACACGCATGACGTGTAGGTCGGCGCCGGATCTCACATTTCAGTGGGTAGGATCACCGCCACCTTTCGCGGTATAACATATAATACGCAAAGTGCAAAGTTTGTAACGCATCATCTGTCCCGTCTACAAATCGGACTCATTAGTTGGAGACATAATCTTGCGCTTTGATTGGTATCGATTATCCTTATTTTGACATTCTCATGTAGTACAGGATATGTTTGTTTCAGAGAGTCGCATGAGTATGAGCCCATATATTTTGCGTCTTTAGTCCTAACAAATCATTGTCTGCGAGGTCGTAGTACCTTTCGAAAGAAGTTCGTTTCAGTTTACACGCGAATATGGGAATTTCTGTGGTGTAGATTGCAGTAGATTAATGGAAAGCATGCAATATATTCATTACCTAATGAAAACAGTGTTACTCTACACTCCCTTGGTTACCTTACTCAGCAAATTGATGGTTTGGGATAATGCTTGATGTAATAATGTATCTCTCAGGGAGATGCTGCTCAAGAGGCAACGATTTTCGTAGCCGGATCTCGTACCTGGCCTTTGCTGAAACGAGCGCTGGAGCAGAGCGGGAGCAGCCGTCACCTCTGCCCTTTGATCTCGTGGACGTAATTGTGTGGACCACCTCATGCTCTCCTCTTAATTGGGGAATTAATACCTCCGTCGCTTCCAAGCCACTTTCTCTGGCGAAGGCTCCGCAAGGTCTCGACGCGCGTTGCTGCGCCAACTCGGTCGGGGGCCGTTCGCCAAGGCATTGCCCGCATTCTTCGTAATCACCGCGACGGTATTTTTCACGGGATTCATCTCCCTCAATCAATCACCGTAAAAGTATTTTTCACGGGATTCATCTCCCTCGATTTCCCTAGCTACTCAGGCCAATAACCGAAGAAGACTAAAAACAATTGCATAAATGACGTAATGTTTTATTGAGAAGTTGGCACACAACCATTATCAATATTCTGTATAAAGTTGATCGTTGATAAAATAATAACATGTGACATTTAACCATCAGAGATTTCTCTTAAAACTGTTCAGATATTACAATATTTTTCATATTAAAATATTCGCAAATGTTTGAATTATTTGTAACTGATATTCTTTAAATTATTGTTAACTGATATTGAGATATTCACATTTCAGTATTCATATTTACAGCTTACAAATCTAAATTAAAAACTAGATAAGGGATTTTAGGCATCAGCATGCAAAACATAATTAAGTATTCGTTTTCTATATCTAATTATTATACTCAATATTACATTTTGTAGATAGTTTTTCTCTAATTATTTTACATCGAAATATTATTCTCATGTATAATCACTCATAATAATAACTCTTATAATCAGTTCCTGATCTAAAAGACACATGTAGAAGGAATGAATGTTGGGAACTTACCACTTTATTAAAAGTAATTCTCAAGTAGCTCAAAATTTTCGTAAAACATTTCATTCGGAATCTTCGGTTGTCTTTCATTGATAGATTAATGATGCCGGGCGCGTTAACTGTTATGATCATTAGTTGTGTAAGTACAGTATATGAGTTTTCCTTGGGAGGTGACGAATATCTTCCCCCACGGGATGATGAGATCCGGCGCCGACCTGCACGTAGGCTGGCGGGGTTTTCGCCTACCATGAATCTCCCATAGTGGGGCACTGCCCTAACCGAGATAAGCTCTATGCACCTGACTGGTCTCCCGGCATGTGTGGTAGTGAGAGTACATGTTAGTGTAAGTGTGGGTGAGGATAGGAGAAGGAAGAAGAAGGAAAGATTGCGCGCGGTCTGTTGCCGTTTGTTAGGTTACTGATCCGACATTCGCCGGGTGTTAATCGAAAAAAAAAAACACGAAAAACTGCCGATCAGAGCATCCGGCCGCTAGACTTCTCCTCCGCGAGTGTGCAGATGTGCGTATGTGCGATTTCCGTCACACAAGACTAGTCCACTTCCCGTGCGCCAATCGAGATATATGAGGTGTTATTCGACGCGTCACGGTCTTCTGATGGGAAACTAATAATCTGTTTTCAGATCCGCCAAGAACATTCAATGAAATTTCCAAAAACGTGTTTTTGCGTGTTTTGGCGCTGGAATCTTAGTGAGTAAACCGGGAATTAAACCAACGTCGTAAATAGATCTATGTAGATGGCGTTGATTAAATCCGGTACCCAAAGGCAATTTTCACTCAATACCCCATAATTGTCTTCCAAGACGTTGGAAATACTATTGTTGACATATTTAAGTGAACAAGTTAAGTTAATTTGAACAAAACAGTTAATCGCGCGGCATATTTCACTTTAAGTTATCAATAAGACGTATTGCCGTATTTGAAAAATAAATTTGCAAAAACCTAGAAAAAACATTGCCTTAGAACTTATTAAATTTGAAGGAATTCAAGTGAATACGTAGAAAACAAAACTGTGTGTATTGTTTATTTATTTATTTATTTATTTATTTATTTTACGTCAAAAAACAGTTAAAAAACCGCGTATGACGGGCTATGGGGAAAAGTGAATTGTGTGCACATTTTCAAAATTCTGTGATCCCTACACTAAATCATATACTACTTAAGTTTTGAATTTTGAAAGGGAGAAAAACAAAACAAAAAAACTCCCATGTAATAAAATCTATTTTCAAGGATAAATAAACAATAAATTTTGAATTTTGAAAGGGAGAAAAAAAACAAAAAAACTCCCATGTAATAAAATCTATTTTCAAGGATAAATAAGCAATAAATTTTGGCTCTTATTACTTCCTGCCGCGACAACGTGAAAACGATAATTTGAATAATTGTATTTCCCACTGAATTCTAGAAGACGTGCACAGAAAATAAAGTTACATTTATGTCCAGAAGCAAAACAAGGGGCCATCTCAGCATTTGCTCAATGGATCAGGGAAACTGGACGAAAACCTGATCGAGATGGGGGGCATTGACCCGGAAGCTGTTACAATAGTTGTTACAGGTTGTTTATACTCATTTATACAGTCCAAATGGTAATTAATGCATTATGTATCATTGTTAAAATTAATGTTACTTTTCTTGTGATGCTCAGTATAGTCTCTAATTGTATAGAAACAGTTATGCAGCAGAAACGATTTTACTTGGGATTTAAACTTTTCTATTGAATTTAATCGTTTAATGTCATCTGGCAAAGTGTTGTAAAATAATGTACATGTATTGTATGTGAATTTTTTTGTAATGAGCTGTTGATACCTGATGAATATGATTTCTACGTCGAGTGTTATAGTAATAGACTTCGGCATTTTCTGAAAATATATTCCCGCCCTTAAGCAAGTCATTTTTTACAAAAACCACTGATTCGTAAATAAAAAGACACGGTAATGGTAGAATTCCTAGGTTAATGAAGATAGGCCTACAAGAATCACGTGGGTGGGATTTGGTTATTATTCGTACAATTCGTTTTTGTAATCTAAAAGTCTGGGAGCTATAAGATGTATTTCCCCAGAATATTATGCCATATCTCAGGCGGGAATGAACATTCGCGAAGTATACACAACGAGCTGTATGAAGGCTGACTGAATTTGCAAGAATTCTGAACGCGTAGCATAATGAACTTAATTTTGTGTTCAATTCATTTAAATGGACGTTCCATTTAAGGTTTGACTGAATTGAGAGACCTAAAAATTTTGTTGCCTTAACATCAGTCAATGGTACACTCTTCATTTTCAATGGAGCACAGAATTGTTTATTTGAAATGGAAAACTGCATTAAAACGGTTTTCTTTTCGTTTACTATTAATTTGTTATTTCGGAACCAATTTGAAACATCTGATATTGTACTATTTACGGTTTCTTTATTGCAAAGAATGTTCGTATCATCCGCAAAGAGAACCGTTCTTCCGTTTCGAATCGTCGAGGGCATATCGTTTACGTAAATTAGGAACAGAATAGGGCCTAAAATCGATCCTTGAGGAACTCCACATGCAACGGGCAAAGAGTCGGAAAGGTGCGTACGTAATGTTCCATCATTCCAGTAAGTTAGAGAATGAACGAAAGTTTTCACTTTTACGTTGTGTACAAATACCGATTCTCAACTGAATGTGACCCAGAACTTATTCTTATTAAACTTAACACATATCCGTATTAAACTTAACACATAACTCCTTATTCACATAAACATACAAAATAGTCGGCTTTTAATGTTTTATTAGATTCGCGTACAAACCGATTAATAGATCAATCGCAGAAGTGGAAGTTAGGCTGCGTTTGTGGAATTTTAATCTCTTCAAAACTAGGGGAGAAAAATATGGAAGTGTTAATGAAATCCGGGGAAGAATCAAATGTAATTATAGAAGATTTAGCGGCAGAATTTTCGGAACTAACTGAGAATGATCTTATTAGGATTAGAGATTAACCCAGAAGAACAGCTTACTGGTGACCTTTGTGCATTATTGTGCGTATTAGCAACAATCTTAAAAAATGTAGTTGTACTAAACTCAATGCCATCCATGTATATTTTACTGCAATTATAATTTTGAAATTGCAATATTACCAGTTCATGTCTCGTATGGAGGTAACATACAAGGCCATTAGATGTTGGGAATTTTTGAAGGGGAGTATAACATTATCAGCTACTACGATCATTGTTAAGTCCAATGCCAGATACTATAAGAACATATTTGAACAACGCTTCGCATGAAAGAAATGTTCAACACATCCAACGTAATCCAACACGTCCAGTGCCAGATACTATAAGAACATATTAGAAAAAGCTACGCATGAAAGAAATGAAGAATGAAAGAAATTTTCAACACATAAAAATAATTTTAAAATTGTTTACGCGTCGGCGTTGGAGACGCCATATTCAACTAGTGATCATGTATTTAAAGAGTAAAAGTAATATTATTTGTGTAGAATTCACAAAGTACGTACTTTTATCATTATGCTGCATGCAATTGAGTCACTTCACTGTCTCTTGACACCTAGTGTTGCTGTAAGGAATAGATTGTTACATTGCTTTGTATTCATCTCTATAATCTCATCATTGTGATTCTTTTTCTTTTCTTTTGGTTGGGAAAGCTTTCACTATCATTCCTGACGACACCGAAATGAGAAATAGTGAATTAGCTTTATAACTTAATGTTCATTTTACAAATGTCTACACTTTGTCCCACTTTTTCGGACCTTCCATTCGGTCTTTGTCTCCTCTCTCTGTCAGTCTCTCTCTCTCTCTCTCTCTCTCTCTCTCTGTCTTTCTGTCCTCGGTCCCGTCCGTTTTTCTTGTCCCGTCGCCGCCAATTTGTCTGCGGAGGCGTGAAAGGGCATGTCTTTTCTGAGAAGAGGGAACTTGTCAAATTTGACGTGCCACGGAGGGTGGCAGGCGGTGGTATATACACCAAGGAGAACTCTCAGAGGACGCGGCAAAGGAAACCTCTTTGCTGGAAGCGCCGTGAGAGGTGACAGCAACAAAGTGAGAAGAATGGCGGAGGAGTAATCGGGGGAGGCGGAGGGTTTAAGAAAATTTAATTCTAATTAGAGATATTGGTGAAAGAATCAAAGGAATCAGTCATTTAAAAGTACAAAAATATGGTGAAAGACGTAGGCAGATTCTCCTTTGTTGCGGGGCAGAAGGGGCAAATGAGACCCATAACTTTCCTTATCAGACTTTATTTATCTTTTACTAATTTTCTGTACTATTGGAAGACATTCAAAATCCTATGTGCGCCTCTGTGCATGCGGATTACAAGGTTGTATAAAGTTAAAGAACAATGTTATAAAATAATATTATTTGTTTTATTTTGCTTTTGTCAAAACGCTATGACTTTGACAGTACTACTGTCCGTCAGTACCCAAACTCGACCGATCTGAAGTGAATTTTGAACCAATGGGCGCAAAAGTGTTTGTACTACGCTACTTATGTAAAATAAATGCTCGAATTAAAATTACGCCAGACGCGAGGACGCACTTTTTTCTACAGGGAAGTGCACATTATCTTGCAAATCCAGTCATTGAAACCAGGGCATCTTTTGACTAACCGGATCAGGCCGAATAGCAGGTTAATTTCACTGTAATGACCTAAAACCAAAGAATTATTGAAAATCACTGGATCACATAAACGACAGAGCATATCATACCCTCCGTTCTCATGTTTTTAATTATACCTCATGCTCGTTAAGAGTACAGGCTGAACAAAATATTTCCCTCTTTGTGTATCTCTTTCATTTATACTTGTCATCTGCATTAAGTGTATACTTTCAATATGTTTCCATTAACATATTGTACGTAAGCTTCCCTACATACTTTACGTGGATGCCCTAGTAAATTGGTTGCTCATCACTAAAACCATAGTTGTGATAAGTTCTCAGACAATAATAAAGTAAGAAGATTAATAACCGAACGTTTGGGCGACCGGGGGCAAAGTGGTCAGACTGATGCACCTTCCACCGCTAGTGCCTATGTTCGATCCGAGGAGGTTCCAAGTGGAATTTACGGTGGACAAAGCGGGTTTGCTGCAGGTTTTCTCGGGGTACTCCCGTTTCCATCGGGCGAAGATGTTATAAACTTTCTCTGTTAGACAAAATAAGAAATGATGGAATAAGAAATAAAATGAAAGTGCCAACAACATTGAACGAAACGATCGAAATGAAGCAACTAAAATGGTATGGACACATGAGAAGGTTGGAATCAGATAGACTTCCACAAAAAAAATTTGGAATGGATATCCAATCGAAGAAGATACAGCCAAGAAGGACATGAAACATGGCAATAACTGAAGGCATGCAAGAAAGAGAAATGGAAGAGAAAGACGTATGGAATAAAGAGGCGTAGAAATTAGGATGCTGGAAACGTCTAATGCTGTAAAGAACCGCTAAATAGATAGTTAGATAGATAGATAGATAGATAGATAGATAGATAGATAGATAGATAGATAGATAGATGGATAGATGGATAGACTCCCGTGCCAATACGCATTCCACTGGTATGGTCCATAGATCATTTCCTATCCTTTCATTCCTCTAAGGATCACGGCGGCGTCTACACGATTACCGAGGAACCAGCTGAGAAGGGCCGCGGCAACTTCAGCGGGCTATCGATAGGTAGGGTTGCGGCCTAGGAAACTAGGGAGGGAAGGGAAATAGCGAGGGTGTGGAGGACACCCCCTCCCAAGACCTTAGTTAGGGTTGATCGAGAGTGGATGTAATACCAGGCGGGGCTAGGGGTATATCTTCGATGAAGCTGACCCCTGAAGGGAAAAATAGAGGTTAGTTTATTTATTTATTTATTTTTATTTATTTTACGTCAAAAAAACAGTTAAAAACTGCGTATGACGTGCTATGGGGAAAAGTGAATTGTGTGCACATTTTCAAAATTCTGTGATCTAAGTCATATACTACTTAAATTTTGAATTTTTGAAAGGGAGAAAAAAAAACTCCCATGTAATAAAATCTATTTTCATGGATAAACAAGCAATAAATTTTGAATTTTGAAAGGGAGAAAAAAAACAAAAAACTCCTATGTAAAAAATCTATTTTCAAGGGTAAACAAGCAATAAATTTTGAATTTTGAAAGGGAGAAAAAAAAACAAAAAAACTCCCATGTAATAAAATCTATTTTCAAAGATAAATAAGCAATAAATTTTTGCTCTTATTACTTCCTGCCGCGACAACATGGAAACGATAATTTGAATAATTGTATTTCCCACTGAATTCTAGAAGACGTGCACAGAAAGTGATGTTACATTTATGTCCAGAAGCAAAACAAGGGCCATCTCAGCATTTGCTCAATGGATCAGGGAAACTGGACGAAAAACCTGATCGAGATGGGGGTCATTGACCCGGAAGCTGTAGTACAATAGTTTACAAAAATAACCCAAATTTTCAACGCCTCTTTCAAATTTATATTTTTTCTAGATGAAGCCTCCAACAGGAAATTATATCCGAATGTAGTAAGTGCCTTAACGAATAGTTACGTTGGGGTGCCGCAATGCGGATTGTGGAGTATTTTTTCGTGTTGATCTGATCGATATCGCACGCGGAAATCGGTGACATTGGCGACTCGTTGCGGTTGCTCTGCTCCTCGTTTCGCCCGACGCGCGCGGGCGTGTTTGCGTCCCAGCGCGGTCGACCGCGCGGATTCCCCTTGATTTACGCCCGCGCGCCCTCGTGACGGGGCGCTTTACACAAACCGCGTTGCGTTTCCGCGAAATGAAATCGAAAACGTAATTGAGATGTCACAACGAAGGAGAGCAGCAAATATGAGCGCTAATCTTATTTGAGAATTACGTCTCGCATTCGAAAGAACAGCACATGCTTTTCTGTTCTGTTTGTAACGGTTATATTATAATTATATAGTTGGAAATTTCATGTGAAAATTTCGCACATTTCAACCGGTTGCATTGCAGGTTTTTGTGACCAGTGGCGTGCCAACTAAAACCCACTGCGCGGTCCGGAAAATATTTGGCCGGACAATGATTGTAACTCGAGTACTAGGTTGCATACAACTTGATATTGGTTTATCGGTGATTTGTCGTTGGAGGCGTTGTCTTTGCCAATGCAATCATTGGAGGCGTTGTCTTTGCCAATAATATTTTTTATTGAAATAGCAGTTTTCGATGGCTTAGCCATAATCATCAGCTTCCTTCTTTAGAAGCCAGAAAATGACGACGAAGCCAGAAATACGAAACAAAGAATCACGCATATTTGGTTCTACATGTATTAAAAATAATATGATTTGCTCGTGAACTATGAATTTATATAAAATAACATAATCGAATAGGCCACACTACTGATAACTTGAAAAATGTGAAAAATATTACGTTATTATCCTTTGCTTGCTGCAGTTCGGCAGCTTAGACCGGAACAACATCGTCTAAATCTCCAAATAATCTCAACATTCAATTGCATTTAAACATAGAATTTTGAAATCACCATCGGTTCTGTTTTGGGCGTAATAAGAACATCGGTGGCTTGCATATTTAAATTACATTGCGTTTCCAAAATATATTTCAATTGCGTTTACGTAAAGATGATAGTTTAAAAAACTTCAAAAATTCGATGAGAATGATGAACTCTATATATCAGCTAATAATGGCTAGTGATCTATCAACTTGTTTAAAATTAAATCCTCCAAACTTAAAATACTTTACTTCCTATCAAACAAAAATACATTACTGAGTATTTTCGAAGCACTAGATCTTCCTGATTATGTATACTACTCAGATTGTGCAATTCGATTATTTGTAAAACTGTCATCAAATGACGTGACCGCCCCACCTCCGTCCTCTTGGGCGCAGAAAATACGTATAAACTAACGAGATAGAATGTACTACATAGAGTAGTTCATCTTTGCAGCAATTTGAAGCCATTTTTTTGCAGTCAAAGCAGCGTCTTCTGGAGAAACAGAGTATTCTAGTATTCCGTTTGGCGCTGGTTCAGATCGGGTGGACGCGGGATAGGCGTAAAATAAATCCACTTACTCTTGTGTTTCACGACCAAAAGGAATCATTTTAGTTATTTACGATATTAGTGTCGTAATACAACTGATTACAATACGAGATTCGAAAATTGCCAAACGAGGCGGTTAGGCCGAGTTTGGTAACCAATTGAGTATTGTAATCAGATGTTACGCCCCGAATATCGTACAACGTTTTATCCAGTTTGTAAAAATTTTTTGGATTTAAGATTAGATTTAAAATTTTCATTTAGTATTCACATTTTTCCCCTTTAAGTGGCGACACCGTTCTTAACAAGGAGAACAATTGAAACGCGCTTGGTGTACACATTTCGACAACATGAGCGAATGCAGTTCAGACTCATAAATAGAAATAGCAACAAATGCTGCTATAGATTCTATGTTACCATACAAATCAAAGAAGAAATATGAGCGTGAGTACTCAATTTTTAAGGATTGGTGTGAAAACAAAAACGTTCATTGCAAATCAGAAAAAGTTTTAATGGCTTACTTTTCCGGCAAGTCAGAAAAGGAAAAACCGAGTCGTCTTTGGACCCACTTTTCTATGCTGAAGAGTACTTTATTAGTTAAGGATAATATTGATATAAGTAAGTTTACCCAGTTGTTAGCATTTTTAAAAAGGAAAAGTGAAGGATATTAAAAAAAAAGTCAAAGATATTTTCAAAAGAAGACATACATAAATTTTTAATAGAAGCTGACGATGATAATTATTTGTTGATGAAGGTGACCTTAATAATTGGTATATTTGGCGCTTGCCGTAGAGATGAGATAAAGAATCTTAAAATAAGTGATATAAAGGATAGACAAACATGTATTTTAATTAATATACCAAACAGTAAGGCTCTAATTGCGAGAGAATTTGTAATTAGTGAAGAGAATATTAAAGAATTTAACTGTTTAGAAACATTTCGTAAATATTTTCGCCTTCGGCCTGAAAGTGTCCAGCACGATCGTTTCTTTGTATTTTACAAAAATGGAAAATGTACTTGCCAACCTGTTGGAATAAATACTTTTGGAGGCATTCCGAAGCTAACAGCGAAGTATCTTGGTTTGCAGAACCCTGAAAGATTTACAGGACATTGTTTTCGGCGATCGTCCGCTTCATTACTAGCAAATGCAGGTGCTGATATGGAAATGCTGAAGAGGCACGGTGGATGGAAGTCGTCTTCTGTTGCAGAAGGGTATGTGGAATCGTCAGTAGAAAACAAGAAACAAATAGATATGAAAATTATGGGGGAAAATAGTATTTCAAATACTAATATGAATTGTCAGGCTTCAACATCATCAGGAATTACAGTTTCGAATTGCAAGAAATTTGTTGTTAATGTATATAATAAGTAATTAAAATATGTTGTTATTGTTATTATTTGAAAAATTGTTAACAAAGTTATATTCATAATAAATTATTTGAATAATTATTGTTATTCTCAATAGTAGACCATGGAATAGTGCTTGTCTCAGAATAACCCTACTCGTATGCCATTACCGGACTAGTGTGGTAATGAAGTTCATTACCACATAGAGCACTATTTTTCTCGTACTTTATTACGAAACTGATTATAATAGCATCATGTTTCACATTACCTAACCAAAGTGGATAAAAAAACGAAATCACAATATGTAAGGAGAAGGAATTGAGGAACTTCAAAAACGCGTTGCATCCTGCTTTGGTTATTGTCATACGAATCAAACAACAGATCACAAATAAGGGGGCAAACTTCAAAAATGATTTATTTGTGGTTTGATGACATGTTATTACGGTCATGTACCGAACATTCTGAAAGCGTTGTGGATATTATTATTCTAACCACTAATGTAAATTAAATACAGATAAACGAAGACACAACAAAATAGAAATACATTCTGACACAAACAACACGTTGGTTCAGTTCAACAGTTCTACACGCCACCATCAGGCACCTCTCATGTTTTGACTGCAAAAAAACATTGCCGCCCCTAGTTCTGTGAGCGTCCACCAAGAGCACTGAAACCATAGGGTCAGCCACTCTATGTAGCATATTCTACTCGTTGGCATAAACGATGCGTGCGAAAGGGGCCGCCCCTACTTCTGCGAGCGTCCACCAAGAGCACTGAAGCCATAGGGTCAGCCACTCTATGTAGTATATTCTACTCGTTGGCATAAACGTTGCGTGCGAAAGGGGCCGCCCCTAGTTCTGCGAGCGTCCACCAAGAGCACTGAAGCCATAGGGTCAGCCACTCTATGTAGCATATTCTACTCGTTGGCATAAACGTTGCGTGCGAAAGGGGCCGCCCCTAGTTCTGCGAGCGTCCACCAAGAGCACTGAAGCCATAGGGTCAGCCACTCTATGTAGTATATTCTACTCGTTGCCATAAACGTTGCGTGCGAAAGGGGCCGCCCCTAGTTCTGCGAGCGTCCACCAAGAGCACTGAAGCCATAGGGTCAGCCACTCTATGTAGTATATTCTACTCGTTGGCATAAACGTTGCGTGCGAAAGGGGCCGCCCCTAGTTCTGCGAGCGTCCACCAAGAGCACTGAAGCCATAGGGTCAGCCACTCTATGTAGCATATTCTACTCGTTGGCATAAACGATGCGTGCGAAAGGGGCCGCCCCTACTTCTGCGAGCGTCCACCAAGAGCACTGAAACCATAGGGTCAGCCACTCTATGTAGCATATTCTACTCGTTGGCATAAACGTTGCGTGCGAAAGGGGCCGCCCCTAGTTCTGCGAGCGTCCACCAAGAGCACTGAAGCCATAGGGTCAGCCACTCCATGTAGTATATTCTACTCGTTGGCATAAACGTTGCGTGCGAAAGGGGCCGCCCCTACTTCTGCGAGCGTCCACCAAGAGCACTGAAGCCATAGTGTCGGCCACTCTATGTAGCATATTCTACTCGTTGGTATAAACGTTGCGTGCGAAAGGGGAGGCGCGAAGAGGCGGCGACGGCGGGAAATAGCGCTGATCGCATCTGCCTCGTGGCGAGCACGGCACGGACGGCGAGGCGGTGACCGGGGCCCCGGCCGCCGCCTGCGTAACGAAGTTGGAAAGCGCGCGTTATGAGCGGCCGCTGCGCTGCCCTGGGTGGTTCGTTGCATGGTGGACGCGGGCACGGGAGGGGGTATGGCCGGGCGGGGCAATACGGAGCGGGGCTGGGTGGGCCACGGCTGGAAAGGGCTGGGCGGAGATGGGCGAGGCGGAACCTAGCCGCGCGTGAGGGGTTATCGCTTTGCGGGACGTGGCAAGGAATGGCGGGCCGTGGTAGGGCGCGTGTTGGCGGGGCGCGTGTTGTCGGGGCGCGTGTTGGCGGGGCGCGTGTTGGCGGGGCGCGTGTTAGCGGGGCGCGTGTTGGCGGGGCGCGTGTTGGCGGGGCGCGTGGGGGCGGGGCGCGTGGGGGCAGAGCGCGTGTGGGCGGGGCGCGTGTGGGCAGAGAACGCGCGTGTGGGCGGGGCGCGCGTGTGGGCGGGGGCGCGTGTGGGCGGGGCGCGTGTGGGCCGGGGCGCGTGGGCGGGGGCGCGCGTGTGGGCGGGGCGCGTGTGGGCAGGGCGCGTTGGCGGGGCGCGTGTTGGCGAGGCGCGTGTTGGCGGGGCGCGTAGGGGCAGGGCGCGTGGGCGGGGCGCGTGTGGGAGGCACGTGGAGCGGGGCGCGTGTGGAGCCCGGGAGCGCGCGTGTTGGCAGAGCGCGATGGTGGCGGGGCGCGTAGGGGCAGGGGCGCGTGTGGGCGGAAGGGCGCGTGTGGGCGGGGCGCGTGTTGGCGGTATGTTGGCGGGGGCGCGTATTGGCCAAGGCGCGTGTTGGCGGGAGCGCGCGTGTTGGCGGGAGCGCGTGTTGGCGGGCGCGTGTTGGCAAGGCCGCCAGTATTGGCGGGCGCGGTGGTTCTCCGGGCGGGCGTCGTGGGCGGGGGCACGCGGTAATGGAGTGGGGCGCGTGGGGGCAGGGCGCGTGGGGGCGGGCCTCGTGGGGGGGCGGGAGCGCGTGTGAGCAGGGCGCGTGTTGGCGAGGCGCGTGGGGGCGGGGCGCGTGGGGGCGGGGCGCGTGGGGGCGGGGCGCGTGTGGGCGGGGCGCGTGTTGGCGGGGCGCGTGTTGGCGGGGCGCGTGTTGGCGGGACGCGTGTGGGCGGGGCTCGGTTAGCGGGGCGTTGTGGGGCATGGCGTGGCGTGGAGTGGCGTGGCGGGGCCGTGCGAGGAGAGGCGGGGTGGAGAGTGGCAGAGAGGAATGGGGCGGAGCGGTTCTCCTAGGGCTGCTGTTCCTGCGCGCCTCCTCGACAAAGAGACTGTGCCTCTAATCCAAGGGCGTCTTTTCCAGCTCCTCTCCTTTTCTTTGTCTTTCAGCCATATTCTCTCTCTCCTAACAGCACTTTTCTCACCGTTTCCCTGGAATTCACTGATTATTTCACAAATTTTTAATATGCTTTTGCCGAATCGCTATCATTGGTTATTGACATAAGGCCGAATATTCATAATTTTAATCGTTGTTGATGTTATTCAATTCCATTATATTCATAGCTACTATTCCTCTCATTTACCGCTCAGTACGTTCGTCGTCTATCTTCGTTCTATAAACGCGCAAGTTTGGTCCTCCACCTCATTACGCAAACCGCTTCACTTGCTCTCATCCCCATCCCCTATTCTCCCTGTCTCGTCGACCTCGTAGGTTCCTCATGGGAGCTCGGTTCCCCCGGTAGTCCCTCTAGCGTCGGTCCTTCCATTGAAATCGCCGCCATCTTCCCTCCGTTCTGGACTTCTCCCTTTCTCACTTCTCCGCGGCTCCGCCCACGCCCGGCCTCGCGCAGCGCTCCGCCCCGCCCCGCCCCGCCCTCTCGCTCCTAGCGCAGTTAGCCTTCCGCGCGTCCGGGATAAATCATGTTACCATCGCCGGCCACCCGCTCCGCCGCCCCTCGCCCCGCGCGAGCCCCCTGTGAAGGGCATTGCCTCCCTCGGACAGCCCCTCTCTTGCCGGCGCGGCGGCTCGCAGGCGCCCTGGCATCATATCGCTCGGCGCATGCGCCCTACGGCGAGGGCTCGTGCAGTGGCGAGGCGAGCAGCAACTCCTTGCTCTGTACCCACATGTTTGAAGTCCATTGAAATATCATTTAATAATAGTGTCACAAAAGCAATTGTTATTGGCATAGTGTAATCTTCAAATCAATTAAAACGCACATTTGTGATCATTGAAATGAAAATCTTAACACATTTTAGAAGAGACAAATATTGTTATTTTACTTTTATAGCATTGTGCAGATGGTTTAAATCACATTACCCATCTCCAGAGATTTGTTGATCAGAGATTTTCCTACCGAATGAAATGTATATTCATCAATATAACTTACTGTTGTGATCACAGCCTTTTAATCACGAAAACTAGTCGTATAGATTTCGTAAAGGTCACCCAACTTTCTTCTTCCAATATTAATGTCGCAAGTTTGGTAAGTCAGGAGATGGTCGCCCTTCGTGTACAATCTCTATTTTTTCACTCACACATCTACTCTCAATTGGCCGAATCTGAAAAGTTTATATTTCGCAGTAGTACTCCATACTCACTTGAAACACACCTTGAACTTCCTATTAACAGAAAATCTAACTTCAGCACTAAAACCGCCGAAACGAATGATATTTGCTGAATTCAAAAGTGCGAAACTAGACAGCAGGACATTACCGCAGGCACTGTGCTACTGCGAATTAATTGGAACCGTGGGGCGCCCAAAGTACTATCTAAATATCATGGTTCGTGTGCGTGTTTGTGTTTACTTGAGGCACATTGCTTTTCTTCCTGTAGTTAAGAAAACATGAATGACCTTTTTGTTGAAAAGAAGCTGAAGTTGCTGAGATGAGAAGAAACGAAAAGGAAAAAAAGACAAAGAGGGCGAATGCAGGTATAAAAATAAAGAGTGAGACTTAAGAGAGAGTGAGACTTAAGAGAGAGTGAGACTTAAGAGAGAGTGAGACTTGAGAGACAGTGAGACTTGAGAGAGAGAGAGTGAGACTTGAGAGAGAGAGAGAGAGTGAGACTTGAGAGAGAGAGAGTGAGACTTGAGAGAGAGAGAGAGTGAGACTTGAGAGAGAGAGAGAGACTTGAGAGAGAGAGAGAGACTTGAGAGAGAGAGAGTGAGACTTGAGAGAGAGAGTGAGACTTGAGAGAGAGAGTGATACTTGAGAGAGAGAGAGTGAGACTTGAGAGAGAGAGAGTGAGACTTGAGAGAGAGAGAGAGTGAGACTTGAGAGAGAGAGAGAGAGTGAGACTTGAGAGAGAGAGAGTGAGACTTGAGAGAGAGAGAGA
>BLKR01016198.1:0-34335 GCA_011170035.1 Teleogryllus occipitalis | reverse complement strand
ATTAAAACCTCAGCATTGTCTATGATTTCAACAATTCAACTTTCTTTTTGATATGTCACACCGTACAACTGTTCACTTGCGTACCGGCATCTCGTAAACAAAATTGTCAGTACTACTTACGTATATTATATTCCGTTTAAATATCAAATTGTGTGAGGACTAGCATACAATTACTTCTGTAGGAGTAGAACATTTTTTCAGCCGCCCTGGGTCTTTTTTAAGTCCTCGACGACTTGTGTTCGGAAATTTGAAAATGCTTGTTTAGAGTAATATTAAGCACAATAATCGATTGTTATTTTACATTTTATTTTATTTTGGAAAAAAAATACCCTTATTAGGACAAACTTTTCTTTTCATTATAATAAAGTTCTTACCTTGATAATATTATGAAATCGTTACTTATAATACGAGAAAGTATGTTTTGTTAGAACATCACCTAGTTGTAATATAATAATAATAATAATAATAATAATAATAATAATAATAATAATAATAATAATAATAATAATAATAATTTAAATTATTTCCTACTAGTTGCAATATTTTACTGTGATATTGTTTATGCAGAAATTAATAGGGAGTTGTATCGCGAACGAGAAAATTAAATACAAAAATAATATGGTTTATTATGTAAATGTCATGGAGACAAAATTGCCGCAAAAAATGGGATGTATTTAAATTCACATTTTGAATCAATAGTGCATCTGTCCGTGTCAGTGGTTATTTATTGACGGTTAATTCTCAATAATTTTTAATGTGGAATTACATTTCCCTATCAACTCACACGAAGGGACATAGCTCACATTAAGAGAGAGCCACCACAACACTCACAATAAAGAAGAAAGCGAAAGTCGTAAAATGGAGAGGCACGAATGGTAAAATATCCATCTCAAAGTTAGATGGAAAATGGGAAAACTGGGCCTAACGAGCATGAAACAATAATAATGAAAAAAACCTTACCAGGGAGTTCTGAAGAAATAAAAGCAGTTAAAATTGCATCTTTGAACGTGATAATATTAGTATGGGAGTTCAGGAAAGAAGTTACAAGGAGCTTATACCACATGAAATTCGACATTTTAGGCCCTTCAAAGCTCACAAAGCGAATAATGACATAAGTGAAGAACAGAATGGCAGTCCTTTTTGTTATAGAGGTAGGTAGGACGGAGGAGAAGGCTTTGTTATCAAGAGCAAAATGAAAACAAATATTCGGGAAATCAATTTCGTAAAGCTGACTGTTAGCAACAGAACAGCTAACAGTCCAACAAAAAATACCGGCTGAGCGAGTTCAGAGAAAGCATTGTCACTCCCTGCAACGACTCGGAGCGGAAGTCCTCGGGTTCGAATTCCGACACGCTGACGGATTTTCTAGACCAGCTATGATCAGGTCTTGCTATACTAGGCCTATCTACACTATGTCGAAATCAGACGCTACCTGGAGGAGAATTCAAGCGGCCGGCTGCACTGATCGGTAATTTTTCGTGGTTTATCTGATTAATACTAGGCGAATGCCGGATTAGTACCGTTAAGAATAGGACATGAACCGCGTGCGATATTTCCTTCCTCTTTTTAGTCCTATCCTCTCCCCTTACTCACACATCCACGGGAGACCAATAGAGAGCTTAGATCCCGACCGAGGTGGTGCCCCGCCGGAGGAGATAACTGGATAGGGAAAATCCTCCGCAAGCCTACGTGTAGAACGGCTCCGAATCTCACCATCCAACAGGGGAGGAAAATTACTACTTCCCAATATAAAACACTCACTACACTAACAAAACTAGTGATCATAGCAGTCGACGTGACGGTAAGCACCAATCAATCTATCAAGCCAACAAAAAAGTTCTCCTAAAAAGACATACGTCTCCTAAAAAGAACTAGAAGAAACCATCCATGTCAACAGTGTTAAATTTCCTTATTGGAGATTTCAATTGCAAGGTGGGTACAATGGAAGACGTCAGTGGATAGAAGACAAATGTGTATGTGTGTGTGGGGGGGGTCATGGTTAAAGGAACGATAGGAGGCTGATTCTTCGTTCACTACGTTCTCAGTCAACAACTGAATGTATGACGTTCTAGAAAACTCGTAAGACAACTGGACTTGATGTAGTCTATGTGGTACAATAATTTTCTTGTAACGACAACAAGATTCTACATTTATCAACAGTACATAGGTTAACTGAAAGACAATGTGAATGCAAGTATCCATAGATTGTAGGAGTTGGGTAAAGGTAGTCCAGCTTCAGAAGGTAGCGGTTGCCCGAATATAAGGCTAGCAGACGGAAACGTTTCCCAAAATGTCTGGAAGTGGGTGAGGATATTAAAAAGGAAACAATGAATGAGTTACTGTAGTAAACCTGTATCTGTAAACTGACCAGTTTCATGAGGGCTGCGAACAGAAACATTTTCATTGCATTAAAAAATTAGATTTCCTTTTTAAAGAGGCAAGTGGTAACACTTCTTCAATGAAATAAAAAAGTTTCAGTAGTTTATATGTCGTAAAATATAAATATATCTCTCTATTCTTTAATACAAAATTTGTGATGCACCACTCACGAAAATATATTGTACCTATTTATTTAGTTTAAATCAATTACAGTGGGTATGTTCATTTATCACTGAATAATTCCAATTAAAAAGTATTTCCCTTGATATTCGTTCTTAAACTAAGGTTAATTTATATAATGGATTCGAGAAATAGATTGTTAAAAAATATATCCACATCGAAGAAATTTGCATAGATCCGTCGATAAGGTCCAAAGCGAAAAATATATTGAAATATATCATTTCCTGCAGCATTTATTTCTTATAAATTTCCACTGTTGAACTCCAAATTACTTTTATTTTCTTTATTAAATCTTCACCCAGATGACTTTTATTGGTATCCACATGCGATTCCATCATAACTTTTGCATTCTGCTGCGTGTTAGGCCTGTACGTGCTGGGCGAATTAATACATAATGTGATCAAAAGTGCCCATGCACCTACCTGAAACCGTAGTCTGACATTTCCAACGACACCCTCCCCAGAAGCCCACATTAATATGGATAGGCCCGCCCCTCTCTCCGCTGCATCACAGTTCTCACTCTGGCGAGCACAAGTTGCATCAGTCCTCTGAGTGTCCGCGCCCCGCGGGAATTGCACGGCGGTTATTTCTCAAGAGCTGCAGTCAGAGCAGATCGTGATGAGCAACGTCGCGATCTGGAGGGACATCTATGTGGATGCGGACTCGGTAGCAAGGGTACTGGCCACAAGATCATGCAATATCCGATGTTCTAGTGCCCTGTAATCAGTATTTTAGACAGCCTCTAAGTGTCTCCGTGTTACAAGACAAGCAGCTTTTGACATCTTACCATCATCTTCAGGCTTTTTTATTTCCGTTCGTATTCAAATGTTAACATCAAAACACGAATAGACCAATATCACCAATACAATCTTCTTAAATCATGAAAGGCAACTGTTTAACAAGTGTACAACAAGTGTTTAACAAGTAATATTGGCGAAGGTGTTTCACAAAAGATCATTCCTTTCGGTGTTTTGTATTTGCTATGGCAAAAGTAAATTAATCTCACTATTCTCCTAGTAAAAGGTCTTGACCATTGATGAGTTGGGAAAGAGGGCATTGATATAAAACGGGAAGCATCAGATCAAAAAACTGAAGCTCTCTATTGGGTAATAGTGCTCCGTAACTCACCGAGTGGCAAGCAATTCTAATCGGAGAATAAATTATGAAGGTAGTAACTTTATAGTTTGATTCCTCCGCAGACATTAAATATACATTAATATAAAAACACATTTAAGCAGATATTGAGTGGTGGTAGGAAAACTCTCTTGAAAGTTCATATTAATTTGAGTATCAAGAGATAATCAAATCTCGGGAAAAATGTGTACGTTTTAATAAAATACTAGTCATGCAAAAACCAAAACTGATTTTCGAGATAATTTTATTATCATCCGCGAATTTTTACAGCAATTAAAAAAAGAACATAAATTTTAAAGGAAGGAAGAGTTATAAAATTTTTCTAACACGCCGTGCGAGAAAAGCGGTTTCTCGTGCTGGTTTTCCGTTTGCGAAACAGCTAATTTTTACAGTGTGCGAAGCGTGTACGAAATATCTGTAACGATTCGCAATTGTCTTTCGTTTTGTTTATTATATACAAATAGTAGTGTTACGACACTGACTGGAATCCATTTACTTTTGTACAAGTAAGGTAAAATATCTCTTCAGAAAGTTATTAGGATACAGATTTTGAAGAATCTGTACTGAAGGATTTTGCTGAAATGGCAAATAATATTAAAATAAGTTTGTTGCCTGAGAAATTAAGACAATACACCTCAGCTTACAATGAATTTAAAAAGTGATGCAACGAAAGAAAAAACATTTCTGTTGAGGAAGGTATCATTTTAATTTTTCTAAAGAAAGGAGTTTTTTTTTCTTTCAATTTAATAATTGTTTCATTAATTTTGTTATTAATAATACTTCTGACAAGAAGTACAAAAATGTAATATGTAGGCTAATTACAAGAAATATTTTGAGTTACGCATAATGTATATTTTTAGTTAGTTGATATTTAATTTATATTCCTTTATTTGACGCATTTCGTTTCGCGCACGGCTTGTTAAAAAATAGTATACGCGACACAGTCGCCAGGTGATTCTTTGTCATCTGATTCTTTGACAAACTGGACTCATGTGTGAATCACCTGTTTCGCGCCCTTGTTACATAAAATACTATTATAACAAAACCAAAAAGAACTAGTGGTGCTACTGAATGGCAGAGACTTTCTCGTACTACTTAGTTTTCTAATTTCTTTGGTCTGACCTAGAATTTGCGTCTTGCCAAATACTTTTGCCAGCTGCACTCTATCGATGCCCAAAGTACATTTTTTTAGTTTTCTCGGTATTTCGGTTTTCTAATAGTAGAACCGATATATTACTTTAAGAATATTAAAGAGTAAAACCTCGTCCTAAATGGACATTTTAATTGAAGAAATTGTAGCTGTTTTTAGGAAAGTAGCGTTTAAGCGTTACTGTAAATGCGAAATTTGAAGCTCTTTTTCACAGTAAATTTTTGAGTTTTTGAAAAACTTTATTTGAAGTCATTTGAAGCACTTCCACTGACAAATGCAATTGTGTTTACTAATCGCTGGAAATGTGCATATTAACGGTGTGAGAGTTATTTTAAAAAATTGCATTGGTATATTTTTTTGAAAAAACAAAACAATACAGTAAAATTAATTTTAGGTCATCCTTTACTGTGCAATTATCACTTCCGTACGAACAGTGCGAAGAAAAAAATGGAACCGTTTTTTGAGAAAACGGGGTTTCAGCGTTTCTGAATAAGCGGAATTTTGAGCTCATTTTCGCAGAAAACCGTTGAGTTTTCGAGAAACTTTATCTGACATTATTTAAAGCACATGTACTCATAAATATAATGTTGACAAATCGCCGCTAATGGCGATATTAGAGACGCGAGAGACAAGTCAAAAAAATAAATTTTGTAATTTTTGAAAAAAAAACAAAAGAATAGAGAAAATGACGTTTACGTCATCTCATAGACTAAATTTAACACTATCCGCTCCAAACGTTTAGAGAGAAAATTTGGAGCTGTTCTTGAGAAAATCATGTTTTTGTTTATTTTTAAAAATTGCACATATTGTACACAATATTGCGCGAAAACTACTAAAATTTCCCAAAAAATGTGCATGACCCTAATGAGAGATGTAAATATGGAGAAAAATTTTATTTGAAGCAAAAATCTCTATCTTTAATTTTGTAGTTGTAGGAAGACGCCGAAAAATGCAAACTTTTGCAATTTTCGAAAATTGAGAGTTAACAGTGAAAACGGACCCATGCCATATGCATACGTGTGTGCTACTCTATTCTTTCAAAAAATTTAAAGAAAAAATTTTGAGCCAATTGTGAGAAAATTTTAAAATGTGCCAGGGGCTTCGTGTAAAGTACCCCCAAATTTTAAAGAAAAATGTTCCAACTGGAAGAACCGTGAGTTCGACCGGGGAATATCCATTTTGGAAAAATCGTACGTATGATTTAGGTGCTAGTGGTGTCCACAGACGGACGGACGTTAAAAAAAAAAAAAACACTTTTCCGGTATCAGAGGACCCCAAACCATGTATTTCCGTTGAAATCTCGAAATTGCTTTTCTGCAGCATTATATAACTTTCTCTATGCTACGTATATAACTCCGTTAATACTACGTACGTATACGAGAAAGTATTAATATGAAGAAACTACTACTCACGTAACGTGGAAAAATACTTATCAACCTAAAACTGATAAAAATGTAATAACGTATAAACTGATAACGTTGGCGCCATCTAAAGGTACGACTGCATTTTTTGGTTGAATAATCGACGTGTTCCAAACAACATTTTTTGTCTTTACACTTTTTTAAAAAACTTTATCGTTTCGACAATACAGGCTTTTTTGATATACAGAAGATACTTTAAGATGTGACCAGTTTGACAAAAAACCGTCATGTCGGACGATGACATTGCAAGAGGTAGCGTAGAAGCCATTTACAAGTGAGACAACTGCTAACGAATAAACAGGCGAATTGATCTCATCGGTTGAATATGTAGTTTTGTTGCCAGCAGTAGCTGTTCCCTTCTCAGAGTTCTCTCTTTGTACCATGCTCCATATCATTTTAACAGAGTGTTCTTCGGTGTTTATTTTGAAATACGGTTAACAACTTGGAATGTTTCTCTGCTGCGCAATGAGGTGCTAACGCGAGATCGCCGGTAGTAACGATCCCTTCAAATACTGTTTCAAAGGTACTAAGGAATGAAACATTCACCAATGTTTACGCTCTGCAGTCTAGCAAGTTATCGTATTGATGTAAATGCAGAAGCATTGCCGATGTAGCAGGTTAGGAACAGATACGATGCAGTGAGTTCCTACCATGATCCCCAAAACTAGGACATGGATCTCGAGGAAAAACAAAGACATCACAACCAGTATTTTCCAAATTGCTTGGGAACCCCGGAATTAGGTGACGGAACCCTGTTAAACTGGCCTGCGAGGGCTTCTGATTTAACACACTTGGAGTTTTTGTCTGGGGCTATTTAAAACAAAATTCTACAGAAGTGTAATGTAGAAACCTTGATGCACGTGAGCATGCTGCAGAGAAAAGTATCAATGGGGTTGTACTATTAGACGTTCAGACAAGTATCGATGCTCGCGCAAAGACGTTGAGTTATATGAATGTAGGTCACTTCGAACCTGTTAGAACATTAGTTTTCCAATGCAAACATGCTGGCATGTAGTGTTAAGTGGGCAGGATTCCAAAGATGTAAGCGGAATCCCGCGTAGTGGATGCAAATGCAATGCTTTCATGTGAGCAATAGCTTCACACTTATTGTACTGTAGACGTGTTATCTGCATTTGTGTTTTTGTTTGAGAAAAAGAGTTGTCTAAAATCATTTTATTTATTACAATTTTTTACAAAATATTGCCTCTAGACACCTTTTTCTGAAATTATTACGAATTTTCAACCTCACCAGAAATGTTATGAACTGCATTTGTGTGTTGAAATCCTTTGTGTCCGTTTTTGCAAATTTATTAGCTGTTTTGTTGCCGTCAATTTCGCAGGGTGAAAATTACTGAAAATTATGTGTTTTTCATTTTAAAGTTCACATCATGATTTTCTAAATTAAAAATGTCGTAAACTAATGCTATGACAAGAAACTTAATTGTTAGGTCGTTTATGTGCCATATCAAATAGAAGTTAGAAATAAAATGTACAGTTAACTCAGTAACACAAAATTCATTAATTAGTTATTGATCCTCATTATTCACAATGTTCATTTTAATTTATTCAGTCCTCCTCTAATAATACTTTCATTTTCCCCTCTGTAGACTACAATGATATTTTCAATGAAATTTTGTTGAATTTAAATTATGTTCGACTTTCTTTACGCAACGTCGGTCTCACGGAATAACAGTGGTTCGTGGCATATCGCAAAGTAAAAGTATTTAAGTAACGTCTTTGTTAAAGTAACCATGAGTAAATTGCTTTATCCATCTCTCGCAGTTTTCCTTGTACAATCAGTTACATATAAAAGGTCGAAGTCGTGCCTGCTACATCCGAAACATTTTCAGTCCTCGTAAATCAAAATGTAAAAATAATTTCCACATTTTCTTTTCAAAAGTTTGAAATAAATACCAGAAAATACTTTTTTAGATAGTGATATGAACATAAACGACGTTTGTGTATAATACACGTTTCTAAACGTGTGTTATAAACGGTTGCATATAATACGAAAAGGAATCAACTGTCGTGAAAACCGTCATGACATAAAATCTTCGTATTGCTTGTTTCTAAAGTTTTCTTCCGCCTGATCTGGGACACTCCGTGAAGATACTTCTACGTCCTTGAGCATTTTCATACCGAACTAAGTGAAACTCGCCTATTGCCGATCAATCACACCAGACTCTACTGGATTTCATCAATCATTTTCGTTGTGACGGCCAGAAGCAATTAAATAATTTTAGTCATGTGGCATGGGAGAGAGAGAAGGGCTGTATTATAAACAAGGGGCAGTACCATTTGGTAATACCTACTATGTTGGGGTACAACAATTTTTTATTATATCATTTTAATCTTTAATTAATACTGTTTACGTGGATTTTAAATATATTGTTAATAATGTTGTTTAATAAAGTTTATTTTCTAATTATTTCAAATACGAATGAAACCTATGGGTCTTTTTTTTTTTTTTTTTTGTATAGGATTGACTTACAAAGTTCAGTTTACAAGAAACTCTTCATTTGTATGGTTGGCTTATATCTAATTCTTATATACTAACTCTAAACTACAATTGACGAGGGGACTCACCGAGCACCTCTAAAAATTACTGAGGTTTGAAAAAATGTTGAGAAAAGAATGAACTGGATATCGGTTTTTTGTTCTAGTTGGGTTTTCATTATATTTTCCTAAATTTATATGTCTTTCATGATTGATTAGTGTTAGATTAGAATAAAAGTTATTGGCAAGAAAGGCTATGTGATGTGCGATGGGTTTTAGGTTAAGTTCGTGGTGTAATTGCTTATTGGAAATGAACCAGGGGGCGTGGGTGATAGTTCTTAGGTATTTGTTCTGAATAACCTGAATTTTGTTGATATTATACTTGGCAGCATTTGTCCAAATTGGACAAGCGTACAGGAGAAGAGGTCTAATGATGGTTTTGTATAAGGTGATGCCGTTATTTAGTGAAAGTTTACTGTTATTTATAAGTGATTTTAGCTGTATTATTTTGGCTTTGGCTTGTTGGACTTTTGTATCAATATGTATTTTCCAGTTGAGTGTAGTATCCATGTGAAGACCCAGGTATTTAACTGCATTGTTGTGAGGAGTCCAAGGGATTGTATTGTTGTTCAATTTAAATGGCATGGGGAAGGAATAAGGTCTGAAAGTGAAGACTTTAGCTGTAGATTTCGCGGGGTTGATTTTAATCTTCCATTTCGTTGCCCAGTTTTCTATTTTATTTAAATGAGATTGGATTTCGTTGGCTATGTAATTAATTGAGGAGTGGGACATGTAGATTACGGTATCATCTGCAAACTGGGCTATGTTTGTTAATCTTGATGTAGGCATATCGGCTGTGTACAAGTTATAGAGTAGGGGAGAGAGAGAAACCTCTCAAATGAATGATGATGAATGAACTGACGCCGCGTTCCCGCCAGGTAGCAGTCTGGTACGCCCCAGTACCCAACGAGAGTGCGAGGTGCCCCTCCCCCCCCCCTAGGCGGCGAAAGTCATGGCCACCCAAGACACTTCACGCGCTCCGACTGTCTCCGATTCTCTCTCATTGATCTAACATCTCTCTGAATCTGAAGACAATGCCCAGTTAGCACACTCTACCTTGACACTGAATTTGTCTGTCATTGTTTCTTTGTAAATAAAGGTAATAAAACTTGTGTTTATAAATGCTGTGCTTCCCTTACGGGAATCATCACAATGAAAATAATTGTTTACTGTTAAAATTGCCATGAGTTTCCCTTTAAAAATATTTTTGACAAATTTAAACAAAACAATTTCATGATTTTTGCTTTAAATGAAAACGGTAGTACGCTCCAGATATGTTATCGATTCCTATTACTATCGAGTTTTGTGGTTTAATGCTAAGTTTTAATTAACTCCCAAAATTAATGAAATGAACCGTTATCTACAGGGATTCCTTCATTCCGTCTTTTGGTTGTGTAAAAATCTTCATCAATAAAGTCTTATCCTAACATTAGTAAGCGTTTGTGAGTTTGGGGGTAAGATATAGTGAGGTGAAGATAGCGAGATTTATGATCGAAAATTGAATGTTTTTAAATCTGAAGGTTGGTGATATCGCAACGCAATGTCCAACAATCGTTTCGAACCCGTGTCAAAAAAATCAGAAATTACAATTGAATAAGTGAATTTAAAAACAGTACTACTCCAGAAAGTTCATTCTAAGATAATTTAAATCATAACTTTGGATTAGACATGACAAAAAAACGGTTGAGCGTTAAACAACTTTCTTATTTTAGAAATGTTATATCAAGCCATACAAATACTTTCTGAGGAATAATTGCGATATAAACTTTATTCATAATGTGTTATAATTTAAACAAATACTGTGAACTTGTACCGTTTTTCATCTCAACTTAGATTTACCAACAGAATTTCTTGCAGAGTAATATTGAATCACAAAAATACCACATTTTCCACATTTTATTGTTGTAAGAATGCACTTGATATAATTTGGGGTCGTCCAAATTTCAATTAAAAATATTATGGAGAGGTCGCAGTTTATAACATTTTCCTTTCTATATTTTTTTGCGAACAGACTGTTTTGACAGTGGAATTCACTCGGCATATACTTCACTGAATCTGATAAGTGGTGTGCAATTTTTGTTGGAAAAGATCCTGTGTGTTCTTTTATCTTACAAAACTTCCGTACTTGATAACATAACGCCTGTTGTAATGCTTTCGGAGAGACTTACAAAAGAATGCCTGTCAGTCATTGAACCTGAATGTGTAATATACCGTTTAAGCTCGTTCCATTAATCCTGGTTTACAAACTTGAGTGTGAACACATTCTTTCAACGCAAAATAACGAAAATTACTGACTCTTCGCTTGCTGTTCCCCTCATCTCTTGCTCTTCGTTTCATTTACAGGCACACTCTCTCGATCAATAACAAAACAAGCAAATTACATCAGCCCCGTACCACTAACAAATAACAAATGTGAATCATCTGCTGCGGGCAGTCTGAGTCGCCAGACGTCTGAAATTCTGTTTAGAAGAACAGTATTTGTCCAGGACAGATACTGCTATTTCATTCATCACAGAGAAGGAGCTCCCTGATTTGAAGTCAGACGACCTCATATTGAACTGTTTCCAGACTCCTCATGTATTTCCTTGCTTTCTGCACGAATTTCTAAAAAAAAGAAAAGAAAAAAACCAACGAAAATCACCAATTTTGGACTAGTAGATACTGTTTTTCCAATCACCCATTCAATTCTATGCAATACATTACGTCATTACATTAAGGTGAATAAGAGGATTCCTGCTCTACTTCTCTAGAATATTTATAAACAGTTCTTGATAAATATAAGTAATTACAATTACATTTTCAGATATATGTTTAAATCTGTGTTCACAATGAATCGTGATTGTATGTTCAAGAATGTATAAACCTCTCTTTATTCATTAGTCTTAAAGAATAAGTACTAACTGACATGAAACAATGTTTTGGGGGAATTTTAATTTTCCCTGTGGTGCTTGTACTTTCCTGATGTAACTTTTTTACAGTTATTCATTTTTTGCGATGTAAATGCAAGGCCTAAGCTGGTATTAGTTTATTTTTACTCTACAGGGCGAAGCTAGAAGAATGAGTAATTTTTCCTCGGGCTTTTATCCAGCCGACAGGCAGTTGCCCTTTACGTCCCGAAGGGACGCATATTCGACCGTACACTAGACAAACACTTGCGGGCTCCTCTGATCTGGGGTCAGCAGAACGCGAGGCCCTCCGCGACAACACACACACAAAGTCAAGGGACAAACAGCCATGCCAAAGGCGGGACTGGAACCCGCGACCCTTCGGACCGAAGCGCTGAGTCGGTACTCGCTCTTAGCCACCTCGGCCATCCAGGTCGGCAGAATGAGTAGTACTGTGGAAAAGTTTGCAAACTTGACAGTTTTCGAATGGGTGGTACCGTCGCATTTGTTTTCATCTCCCGAGTGACCCTGGGCATACGAGTCAACTGTAAACAGAGTTAAAAATCATATTTCGCCA
Source organism: Teleogryllus occipitalis (assembly GCA_011170035.1). Lineage (NCBI taxonomy): Eukaryota > Metazoa > Arthropoda > Insecta > Orthoptera > Gryllidae > Teleogryllus > Teleogryllus occipitalis. The sequence continues at coordinate 22,053 of BLKR01016198.1, read as the reverse complement.
CTAATACAATGGATGTAATAACATTCGATCAATTTCTTTGCTCCTCCTTGACAACGTTCTCATCAAAATAATAAAAGGCGTGTTTCATTAAACTGCTCTTGAAAGTTATATACGAATGTCCAACTATTTTTACCAGAGGGTGATTCAAAATGTAATTATTTTATTGTAAAAACAATCGGATATATCTTTTAAAAATGTTCATTCAACTATTAACATTTCGCTTTCTTATACACAGTGCTAGTGTATAAATTAAAGTTTGGATTCTGACAGTAAAATATAATATAATTCAGAAGGGAGAAAATTTAAAACAAATCATTTAACAATTGGAACTTACTTGGCTATCAGGGAGATGCCGCGTGTAGGGCACAGGTGCCGACGTTTCGGTCGCCATTCTGCGACCTTCATCAGGGCGTAGTATTGCGCATTTAACAATTATTTGCATTTAACAATTCTTTAGTTTATTACATTTTCTTAAAAGTTACAACGGTTTGTGCTTCGAAAACAAGACAATATTGATCTGTCTTCCACTTTAGCATTTGGGCCCACTGTGTGGCGTCCCTGGGCAGGACTCAGGGAGACGTGGTGGAGCGTCTAATTGAAAACAGGCAGAGCGAGGGCAGCCACCCCCGCGCACGTACGCCCTTCGGTCAAAATAGTTTGCGCCGCGCGGAGAAAGTCTCCTAATGAGAGACACCCGAACAAAGTTTGCGACCTGGCCTTCTACTAATGAATATTAAAATTATCGCTCTACAATGAGAAAGCTAAGCAACATTTGCGTACGAGAATAAATGTAGTATGTGCACGGAAAACGCACTAGTTGATTAGACGTCTTAAATGAGAAATATATATTTAACAGTGTAAAAATATACATTTATCTGTCTGTAAACTGCCGCTGAATTGCTTACAAACAGATAAATGTATATTTTATCAAATTTTCAACTTCAAAATAATACTTTAAATTGTAGGTACTAGTTACATTTTATTTTACTGTTTATTTTTTAGTATAAACGTTCACTGTAAAAATATTAAAGACTATTATTTATAATATATTTTTTAAAGAGAATTAATATCCAACACTCGAACACCTGAAAATGAAACCAATCGATGATTGCCTTCTATAGAAGTAGTAACCGAAATGCTTTAACCATTTTGCTGAATGATTTTCTTTCCTCTCAGACATTCAGATCCGAAGGCCCAGGACGGGCGGGGAGGACGAGTTTTTTTTCTATTTTAAGATTTTTTCTATTCAATTATCAAATTGATTGAAGAAAATGTCTCATTAACACGCGAGTCACTGTCTTCCATACATTGACTTTAGAAATGTAAATATTTGACGACCAATTTTCTCGTCGCCAGTTGCATTTTTTTGTCCTCGAACCGTCGTACAAATTCTGTACATTTTAGGAAAGACAATCCGATGATGCTGTAATTTGCCAATTCAATTCTACTGATGTGTTTTCATGACAAAAGCTCGTCATGTGTTCATAACTTCAAACTCAGTGCAGACTATACCAAACTGCACAGCATTACTCGCGTATAGGAAGTCTCGAAAGCGTACTGCCAGAAACCGTTTCAAGAGCAGCCAATTTTCCAGTATTACTCAGCGACCCGGTCAATTATTTACTTTTTATTGCCGATTGAGACATATAAGAAAAATACTTGTTGGTGACATAGCCTTAAAGCATAAGAAATAAAATGCAAAACACTTTACGTTTCTTTCTTTTTCCAGTTTGCACCAATTTACTGATACATTGGAAGGAGATGCAGAAAATCGTGTTTCAGATTTATCTAGAATGAACGTCAGGTTGAAGTACAAAACATCTTAAATATCTATTTGCATTTTTTTTACAGCTTGTGTTAATGCATATTTAGTACAAGATATAAGTAGAAGTAATGGTAAAATTTAATTATAAAATATATTTATCGAATTGTATCGAAACTAATTTTTGAAAAGGTTTACAACTCTTTTTAATGAATTAACGGATTTTTTTCTGCTTTTGATTATTCTCGTTTCTTCACGAATATGCAATATTTATACAAAATGAATGTTAAAAGGTAAACATACGGCTTAGTGCAAACTACGGAAGAAGTAAACATAAAAATATTTTTGTGTATTTGGACTTATTGTCAAATGTTTTCTTAAAACTCTTGAAAACATCCTACGTTTTCTATTATATTGGTAATTTTTTAAAGAATACAACATTAAATGCATAGTCACACTTTTGCATAGTAATATCAAACTTGATTTATCGCTGTTTTACCCTCACTCACAAACAACGGAAGGGCCACCTCAATGTTTCTGACATTAATAAATTAAATTGGAAATGGAAATTGCGTTATTTGGATGCATTAGGTGAAGCAAAACGGCTGTCCATCTATATTAGTTGATGCAATCTATATTGAACAAATGGATTTCTGGTGGAACTGAATTAGGCAATGAAGAGATGTAGAACATGTCGATGCTACACTACAGGAAGAAACAAATCACAATTTGTCACAGCGGAAACGAGACAAGACGAGGCTGAAAAAATCCGAACGAGATGCTGTTCTCAAGGATCAGAGAGGGCCAAACTGATCGTATAGGGAAATGTGAGGGAAGATAGAATAATTTATTACGGTTAGTGGTGCGCAAGGAGAACACTTTTTGCTTTTTAAAAAAAATTATTTCTACCTGCTCAATTTTTACAATTTTTCAGAGTTTTGAAAGAAAGATATATTACACAATTTTTTTTGGCAAGATGCCAGCAATTTACATGCTAGGTATGACATTGTTTTAAATCTATACTTGAATAACTAATAAATATAAAATATATTTTAAATTAAATAATATGTTGAAAAAATAGTTATGTTTTTGAAAATATTTGCAACATACGTATGTGTTTATTACTGACTGAATTTAAGGGGGTGGAAAATATATTTCGGAAAACTTGATTTAATGCGAGAAGAATTACAATTTAACCCTAGTTCGTAGTGTTGAGAAGCGGGAACAAAAGGTAAAGTTTAAAAAAAAATATCGGTTTGAAGACTGATATAATTTTTAATTTTGTCTATTTGAAGTTCACGGTGAATTTGTTTGTTAGAAATAAACCATTCAGATTTTTGCTGGATAGTTTTCCTTCCGCATGTTTTCTTGCACCTTGATAATGTGCCAGCGCACGATTAGAGGAATGAGTTTTTATTGAATTATTGAAAAACAACAAAAGCACAAAAATATTTTTGTATATTTGAAAAGCACAAAATAGCACGATATTTTGAATAAAAATTTCCTTGAGATAGCATAGCCAAGAGCAAATCTTTTTGGGGCCCAAAACTTATTTTTTATATTTTTGCAAAGTAAAAAATCTTGTGCTGACCTGGATGGCCGATGTGGCTAAGAGCGAGTACCGACTCAGCGCTTCAGTCCGAAGGGTCGCGGGTTCGAATCCCGCTTTGGGCATGGCTGTTTGTCCCTTGACTTTGTGTGTTGTCGCGGAGGGCCTCGCGTTCTGCTGACCCCAGATCAGAGGAGCCCGCAAGGGTGTTTGTCTAGTTTATGGTCGAATATGCGTCCCTTTGGGACGTAAAGGGCAATCGACTGTCGGCTGGATAAAAAGCCCTATGGAAAAAAAATTCTTGTTAGAAATAAAATGGGTTTGGCTAAACAGACTTTGCCACCTGTAAGGAATCGGGAGCGGTAGCTCAGTGCATCAACTGATGCCACTGCAGCGCCTCTGACCAGGAGGTCCTAGGTTTGAGTCCTGACGGCGGCAGGATTTTCGACACTAGGTCGAATTCAGTCCCAGATTTTCAGCTAGGCCGAATTCAGTCACTGTCTAGAGGAGAATTCTAGCGGCCAGCTGCTCTGATCGGTAGTTTTCCGTGGTTTCTCCGATCAACACCAGGCGAATGCCGGAGTAGTACCCTAACAAACGGGCCACGGTCCGCGCGCGATCTTGCCTTCCTCTTCCATGTCCTATCCTCACCCCTTACACACACACTTACACTAACATGCACAACACTACCACACATTCAGGGAGACCGTTCGGGAGCTTAGAGCTTGTCCCGGCTGGGGCGGTGCCCCGCTGGTGGGAAAGTCCTGGTTAGGGGGAAACCCCACTAGCCGACGGTAGGTCGGCGCGGGATCTCCAGCGGGGGAAGATCAACGCCATCTCACGAGAAAAAAACATGCACTACACTCACGGGACTAATGACTAAAGCAGTTGACGCGCCCGGAAACACGAAAGAATCAATCAATCAATCACCTGTAAGAATGAGAGGAATGGTGAGCGAGAGCTCTGTGTGGGGAGGCACTTGATCCAGGTGGGGAGACCCGCGTATGACTGAGGAGGGGAGGGTGAGATGCATGGAAGATAGTCGCCTCACATGGGTGCGAGTAGAATCAAATCGAGGCAAAATATGACTAAACATGCCAGAAGTAGGGAGATAACCTATAATGTGTACGAGAGTTAAATTTATTTAACTCTGGTTAGATTGGCTTTGCAATCCAACGAAGTTAACAAAATACAACTCTATTCGATATGTTCTAAATAATGTTACCACACACAGTAAGAAATATAAATTATAGTTCTTTTTACGACTTTACAAAACAATCAGACCATATCTGACCATTTTGTGGTCATTCCCGACTTCAACTCTACATAATAGTTCAAATGCTAATAATTTCCTTTCTGTAACAGTAAAAGATCAAATGTTGCGTTCAGTTCTATTAACAGGATACATTCATGTTTGATATTGGAAAAGTCAAGCGGTGAGAATCACTTTCGGAACGAGGTGCGCTGTTCAGGTGACATACCTCAAGTAGTAAGCACTGGAAGGGTTCGCAAAATGCGTTGAGAATGACGTGTGGAAGGGGCGCTTGGTGTTGTGAAGGCAGATGAAGAGGCTCGCCTCAGGCAGACTATGACGAATCACCGTCATTTCGGGTGATGTCGGACGGGGCGGAATAAGACCGGTCAAGTAGGTACAGATCGAGGAAGAGCGCTTGCGATAGATCGGAACAGGTTAGATTAGGACGGATCGGGTCGAGACGGGTCGGGTCGGGTCAGGTCAGGTCAGATGAGGTAAGGTCAGGACGGATCGGATCGGATCCGTTCTGACCAGGTCGAAATCGTGTCGTGTGGAGGTGGATGGCGTGGAGGTGGATGGTGGGTACATTTTGATTGATTGATAGATTGATTTTTTCGTGTTTCCGGGCGCGTCCACAGCTTTGGTCATTAGTCCCGTTAGTGTAGTGCATGTTTTTTTTCTCGGGAGATGGCGGTGATCTTCTCCAGCTGGATGGCAAGATCCGGCGCCGACTTACAGCCAGCTAGCGGGGTTTCCACATAACCAGGACTCTCCCACCAGCGGGGCACCGCCCCAGCCGGGACAGGCTCCAAGCTCCCGACCGGTCTCCCGGAAGATGTAGTGTAGTGCATGTTAGTGTAAGTGTGTAAGGGGAGAGAATAGGACAAGGAAGAGGAAGGACAGATCGCGCGCGGACCGTGGCCCGTTTGTTAGGGTACTGCTCCGGCATTCGCCTGGTGTTGATCGGAGAAACCACGAAAAACGAGCGTTCAGAGCAGCCGGCCGCTAGAATTCTCCTCCACACAGCTACTGAATTCGACCTAGTTTAAAAGCTAGTGTCGAAAATCGTGCTGCCTTTAGGACTCAAACCTAGGAATTAGGACCTCCCGGTCAGAGACACTCTAGTGACATCAGTTGATGCACTGAGCTACCGCTGCCGGTTGGTGTATGGAGGTGGATGGTGTGTGGAGGTGGATCGTGTCATCTAGGGTCGTGCAGTGATGGTTCGTTTGCCTAGCTCGTCCTTTCAGTCCTGGTGTCGGGGCGGGGCGGGGCGGGGCGGGGCGGGGCGGGGCGGGGCGGGGCGGGGCGGGGCGGGGCGGGGCGGGGCAGGGCAGGGCGGGGGGCGCTGACGAAGCGGCCGCCCGCTGCTGCCTGCTCTGCATTCGCGCGCACAGCGCCCTCGCGCGGGGACTAATTGCTGCTGGGGCGGAATTAGCCATGCGGCGCCCGTCGCCTCCTCCACCGCCCCCGCCCCCGCCCCCACTCCTGCGCCGCGCCGCGCGGCATACAGAGCGCCGCCGCAAGAGGAGATTTTTGTTGCCTCCCCATGTTGTTCCAAATTACGCAGATGTTGTCATTGAGGTCGTGGAGGATGCTGCGTGAGTTGATGAGTGAAAGAAACGTGTGCGCCGACTGTGAGAAAAAATCTGTGTTGAAGTATCGTAAACGAAATAAAAAGAAAGGAACATTGCCCCCTAGCTAACTTTCTGTTATGCGTAAGCATGTTTTATTGAAACCATTTCGTGTAAAATTAATCAACAATTTTCCTTTTTTTTAGTGAATTAATAGTGACATACCCGCGACGTTTGCCATCAAAAATTAGATTTAGGATATTTCCGTTCATTAATAAAACCACGGTGATAAATTCTTGCAGTTATGAGCTTATTACAATTCCCTTCCAGAACCATTTATTTGGGGATTAGCATTGTGAATTTTCTGGAGTAAAATGAATGCATTTACAATTAAAATTTGTTTGTAACGCAGGCATGGCAATTATGATGACACTCAAATCAGTCAAGAAAAACAGCTCATTTTTCACGTTCATTATGACACCAGAGAATTTTTCGCCGTCGCCGAGCGCCGAAAAGTACTAGTTCCAAGGTGGGCAGAACTTGTCAACACGAAGGTAGCTCAGCATTGGCGTTGTTCATACTGTATTTCACATGCACATGCAGATTGTAACAGAGGGAAGCCGGAAGAAGTCCCTTAAACTCTACTTACCTTCACTCTTTCCTTAAAAGAGATACCAAGCAATACATACGTTTTCAAAAATCTGAGTTCATCTTCAGAAAATCTTGAAATAATTCTGCACTAATGTATTTCATACGTGCGAAATCAGAAAGTGTAGAATCTGGAACTTTGTGGAAACCATTTATGCAATTAAATTACGCCGATCATGAACATGTTTGGAAAAGAATCTGTCGTTCCTGGTTGATAGAAAGTGAGTAGTAGTAGTATCCAAGTTGATAGAATGTGAGTTCTAGTATACTTGGATGTATTTGCTGTGGCCCTTGACGTTAGTCAGCTGTTACTCTGTCATCCAATCGAAAGCAAGATTGTCACTGCAGTGACATCATTATGATGACGTTCAATCTTTCGATTGGATGACACCGTAACAGCTGATTAAACGTCAAGTGCCATTATAAAAATAGAAGAATAATTGTATAGTATTCCTTAGCCTACATACAAATAGTACTCTCGGTACTCGTTAAGACCCCAAATGTCTTTCTTTTCTAAACAGCTGTTCATCGGCCTACAATATTTCTTCTCGTTCCTGTTTATCGTACGCGTATCACCCTCGACTTTCATTACTTACGGGATCAAAACCGGCGACTTCTCATCATCCTATAACAAATTAACCGTTGAACGCTGATCGCCGTTTCAATCCCGGCGTCGTAAATACCGCAAGGCGTCGGCGCGCCAGCAGCCAGTGACAAATTACTGGGAATTATTCCGCAAGTTTGCAACAGCTCTTCTTTAAAATCATGAGGCGTCTGCGCGGGCCGGGAAAGAAACAAGCGGTGATTAATCTCCGCGCGACGCCGGACGTTCAGAGGGCGCTGCTGCTAGCCGCGGCCACTAACACGGCCTCCACCTCACCACCCCCGCCCCCGCCCCCGCCCCCGCCCCCGCCCCCGCTCCGCTCCGCCCCGCCTAGGCTCCGCTCCGCTCCGCCCCCGCTCCGCTCCGCGCCGCCCCCGCTCCGCTCCGCGCCGCCCCGCTCCGCTCCGCGCCCGCCCCGCTCGCTTCGTCCCGGCCCTCCACGCTCCCCTCCACGCCCCGCCCCTTCACGTCCAGCCCCTTCGCCCCGCCCCTCCACGCCCCGCCCCTCCTCGCCCAGCCCCGCCCCTCCTCGCCCAGCCCCGCCCCTCCACGCCCAGCCCCGCCCCTCCACGCCCAGCCCCGCCCCCTCCACGCCCAGCCCCGCCCCCTCCACGCCCAGCCCCGCCCTCCACGCCCAGCCCCGCCCCTCCACGCCCATCCCCGCCCACTCCACGCCCAGCTCCGCCCCCTCCACGCCCCGCCCCGCCCTCCACCCCCCCCATCCACCCCCGCCCATCCACCCCCGCCCATCCACCCCCGCCCCTCCACCCCCGCCCCACCCTCCACGCCCCGCCCCTCCACCCCCACCCCACCCTCCACGCCCCGCCCCTCCCCCCCGCCCCACCCTCCACGGCCAACCTTCACGCCCCGCCCCTCTACACCCCGTCCCGCTCCTCCACATCGCATCCCTCCTCTCCACACTAAGCCCCACGCCCCTTTCCTCCACCCGACACGCCCCACGCCCCGCCCCTCCACGCCCCGCGCGAGCGAATCAATCATTCGCCTGGCGCGGGAAGAAGGGGAAAAAAATAAATGTTCGAACTTGTTCACTATTCGCTGTCATCGCCACGAAGAATGATGCGGAGTCATAAACTTGGAGAAAATAATTTTCTTTTTTAAGGCCGGGACTTTTTATTGCGCGTTGAAGACAAGAAATATGTTATTCTCCCTCGTTGACACGGCGCGTCCGGCGCTGGGCTTAACGGTCCGGGGGCGGAAGGGAGGGGAGGGGAGGGTCGTCGAGGAAGGGGAGAGCGTGGAAGGGGAGGGGGCCGGACTGAAGCTTCATACATTCCACCGCTAGGGTCGTTAGGGAGCAAAAGAATCTCTTCCGACGCGGGCGTCTGATAGTGACTTGCATTCGGTTCTGGGAAGGATTTATGACTTTCGATTTGAAATGACAACCCCATGTAGGAAATTTTTAAATAATTCATGGGATGGTCGATCATCTCTGTTTGTTTGCTATTGTAAGGTATGTCCTACAAGTACTTCATTTCTTGTAATAAACATAGAATCCGGATTCATAATTAAAGATTCATATTAATACACATGTGTGTTTCTTACGTTAATGGATAAGGTGCACACGTGGGTAGAGTATGAATACACATCTGCCATTCAGTCGTTACGAAGGGCAATGTTCATAATTTAGTTCCTATGTACTCTAACATTGACATGCAAATCTGTACACTATACTTCTAGAATTGTTATTGAAGTCTGCGATAAAATGTGAACATTATGTGCCATAAATTATATTTTCTTTTGTGTGAATTTTAATGAGATTATCACACATATATTGTATCGGCAAGAAATGTTTCTCGTACGCCCAAACATATACCAGCGGAAATGCTCATTTTTATGGTTTTCTATAACCAAACAACTCTGCAGAAAATGTTCGGTTCAAAATGTGTACTATATCGATCACTGGCAATTCTCGTAAAAAGGAAATTTCGACACATACGCATTTGAAGTTTTCGTAGATTTTAAATAAAGAAATCACACGTTCATAATTTATGAATTGAGAAGTCAGAATTATCAAAAGACTTCATAAAAAGTATGACAAAGATCATAAATCAAAATTATTATTTTTCGTGTTCCATCAGTGTGACAGACCAAGAATTGCTGTGTATAATCTCACTGCGTAGCGCACACGCGCTGACACAGTTCCGGAATCCGTTTCATTCGTAGCTGCCCTTCACGCGTGTGGGGCAGCACTGTTGCTGAGGGATGACGTTTTTGTCCTGCACTAGGGTGGGTTTCAGTGCACCGAATGGAAAATGCTATAAAACTATTCGTAATTGAGCGCGAGTATCAGACGCGACGATAAAGACGGCAATCTTGGAATACAGAAGGTAAAAAAAGACGAAAGCTAAATTTTGTTGGTATCTCATGAAAGTGGCAAATATGAACTGAACAAATACTTTATTTTTAAATAGATTTTATGCGTACTGATTATACATATCTTACAGGTGCAATTTAAATGGAAACCTGACAAGGCCAGTCTTTCTTCATCACTCATTTAAGTTTCTTTAGTTTCTTTCTCTCAAAGTACTTTCATCACATTTATAATTTGAGGTCTAACAAAGATGCCTTCTTTAAGCTTGGCCTCTTAAATAAAAAGAAACTTTGAACAAATATATTTCAAGCACTCTTCATTGTTATTCAGAGCTGCGTTTTACGAGACTATTTTATTTGTAGTTCTTGAGTAGGGTACGTGCTACTTTTGGGAAAATAATTTTGAGTGGTTTTGTTCAGCAGCCTTTCTGCTGTCGGCCAGTAGTTGGATATAATAATGAGCCACTTAAATCTACTCCGTAAAGAGTACATAAAGGCCATCGAATGAGATAAACGAAAGCAAAATAAGATAAAATAAAATAAAATAACACAAAGTAAAAAAATAAAATGAGAAAAAGAAAGTATATTAAGATTAAAGTAAAATAAAGTAATAAAAATAAAGTAAAATAAAATAAAGAAAGAGTAAATGGACCGGGAGCGGTAGCTCAGTGCATCAACTGATGTCATTGCAGCGCCTCTGACCGGGAGGTCCTAGGTTCAAGTCCTGACGGCGGCAGGGTTTTCGACCCTAGATTTTCAGGTAGATCGAATTCGGTCACTGTCTGGAGGAGAATTCTAGCGGCCGGCTGCTCTGATCGGTAGTTTTCCGGGGTTTCTCCGATCAACACCACGCGAATGCCGGAGCAGTGCCCTAACAAACGGGCCACGGACCGCGCGCGATCTGTCCTTCCTCTTCCTTGTCCTATCCTCTTCCCTTACACACTCACACTAACATGCCCTACACTACCACATATTCCAGGAGACCGGTCGGGAGCTTAGAACTTGTCCCGGCTGGGGCGGTGCCCCGCTGGTGGGAGAGTCCTGGGTAGAGGGAAACCCCACAAGCCGACGGTAGGTCAGCGCCGGATCTCGCCATCCAGCGGGGGAAGATCACCGCCATCTCCAGTGGAGAAAGAGACATGCACTACACTTACGGGACTAACAACCAACGCAGTTGACGGACCCGGAAACACGTGAAAATAAATAAAAAATAAAAATAAGAAGAAGTGGAAGGAATTAGCAAGGCGAGACGAGCCCGAGCGAGGCCTTGTGCTGGCTGCGAGCGCAGCTCTGCAGCGATCTCGCTGAGAGGGCGGCGCCTGGGGCGGAGAGGGCTATTAATCAGCGCTTTGACGCAATTGCCGAGAGAAAGCAGTTGCGCGTGCGGAAGGGAACGAGGACGAGGAGGAGGATGCTGGTGAAGATGAGGACGAGAACGACGAGGAGGACGAGGACGAGGACGACGAAGACGAAGACGAGGACGAGGACGACGAAGACGAAGACGAGGACGAGGAAGACGAGGAGGAAGACGAGGAGGAAGACGAGGAGGAAGACGAGGAAGACGAGGAGGAAGACGAGGAGGAAGACGAGGAGACGACGACGAAGACGAGGAGGAAGACGAGGAGACGAGGAGACGACGACGAAGACGAGGAGGACGACGACGAAGACGAGGAGGACGACGACGAAGACGAGGAGGACGACGACGAAGACGAGGAGGACGACGACGAAGACGAGGAGGACGAGGAGGAGGACGAGGAGGAGGACGAGGAGGAGGACGAGGAGGAGGACGAGGAGGAGGACGAGGAGGAGGACGAGGAGGAGGACGAGGAGGAGGACGAGGAGGAGGACGAGGAGGAGGACGAGGAGGAGGACGAGGAGGAGGACGAGGAGGAGGACGAGGAGCAGGCGAACGGCGAGGAGGACGATGATGAGGACGATGATGAGGACGATGATGAGGACGATGATGAGGACGATGATGAGGACGATGATGAGGACGATGATGAGGACGATGAGGAGGACGATGAGGAGGACGATGAGGAGGACGATGAGGAGGACGATGAGGAGGACGATGAGGAGGACGATGAGGAGGAGGACGACGAGCAAAACGAAGGCAACGCCCGTCCGCTCGCTCGCTCGAGTAAAAACTCTCTGGTAAATGTCAGAACGTTTTCACATTTGTCGTGAATGTGTAATGCACTGCGCGCCGAGCGACTGCGTTACGTCGCGGTTGACAGCTGACAAGAAGTCAATATTCATCTGCGGGCCACTTGCACGGGAGATAGCACTATATAGGGAATATGAAATTCGGTAAAGTGAGTTTATTTTTTGAAAGGATACACGGCGCGGTTTATATTTCATTTACTTTATATTCCTCGTAATTTAAAGTCCTTTCAGGGCTATTAAACACGTTAGTTTAAAATAATCAATTTAATAGATACAGAAAAATCGCGAAATGAACAAAATTTAAAACAGAATGTCTTGAAACAAATGGTACAATTTTAAAGGATTGGTAGATTATGATCACTTTGTGCAATAAAGTTGTAGTGGGAAATTTCATAAAACGTACGACAGTCATAAATATTGTTTATATTGCCCGTTTGTGTTGCTTATAATTTAGTTCTTTTGTAATATGTGTCAAAATAGCATAATTTTGTTTGTATAATTAGCTTGATATGACCTTGCTATTAATAGCTTGCTATTAATAGATTGACCTCGGCACACAGCATGTAAAAGATGCTTGCGTTGGAGCATCACAACCAAAATTTAACAGCAGAACGTAAGACATTTACGATTTGATATGTAAATGAAGAATGCGAATTTAAATTTACATATGTGACATTTGCTTCTTTTTGTTAGGCGAATCGTCATGCATTGGTATTAGGCAGCTATTCGAAATTTCTTGAATTCTGAAATCACCTGGCAAAATCCAGTGCATAGGAGTTGCCAAACAATTATAGACAAATATCTCATCTGATACTTCGTTATATGCAATTTTCCTTCATAAGTCCATTGGCCAAAAATTATCAACTTCGAGCCCCCCTCCATGATTCACAATTTGTAGCATATTTACAGACCACACAGTTTAAAAGCATGTGATTTTGCTTCATTATTCTTCATAAAATATAAAGAAATAACTGAAATTGTGTGTTGAATGTAATTAAGTAATAACATGTAACTTTGGGATATTGATTCATTTCCTAGAACCTCTATGCCCTTCTCCTAAAATAAAACCTCTCTGCCGAATCTCCTTGTAATGTTTCTGGCCATGCGTTTTTTCCATCTCTGAGCTTCAAATCGTGGCAACCCGCACGACTGAAGTGAATGCCTTCTGTAATGGAGTGGAATGCCTTCCTCGCAGGGAAACAGGCGCTCGTTTGACGCAGTCTAGCATAGAGCATCGGACACTCTTCATCTCCTTGGGCACGGGGTTGAGTGCGGAAAAATATTCTCCCCCTTATCCCTTCTATTGGTATTCTGTGTATGTGTACTGAAACATTCTGTACAAAGCTCTATTTTGTCTTGCATTAAATTTACGAATTGATTTGAATGTTTGATAAGTAAAATAAATTTAATAAGTAAATTTGTAAGGGTGCGTGGAAATGATAAAATGTGAAGATAATGTTATGCTTACGAAATAGAAGCTAAAGCTCCGTTAAAAGCATGTGCATCGGTCACGGTGTCTTAACCAGCAAGATTAATGGTTTGAGCAGAAGAAACAAAGGACTCGATTTGACACTAAACGACGATGCGGGCCGTTGCTTTGCGTGGTTCTCGTCTTAACTCGGAATTCTTACTATTTTCAACTTTCCAAAACTTTGTAATGAAAGATGGTTTTAATTTCTGAGTATCTCGAGAAATCCCCAAAGGGTTTCACGAGAAAATGTTCATTGTTTGAGTCTTGTGTTCAAAAAACCAATATTAGGCCGATTTTGATTTTTCTCAGAATTTGAATTTATAAATGACAATCGTAAATATTATTTATAATATTCGCGCGTGTTGCTTATAATTTCGTTCTTTTGCAATATCTGTCAAAATAACATTTTTTTATCTAATCAGCTTTTTGTGACTTGTAAAAGATGATTGGCAGTGCTGCATCACAACCATCATTTAACAAACAAAGACACGATTTGGCACGTAAAAGAAGCACGTGGAGTTAGTTTCTATGCACAAATACAACTGGAAAATCTTAAACAATTCAAAATTGGTCAACATGACTTTTTTTAAAACACAAACAAATCTGGCATTTTCAGAGGTAGTGAAATGAAATAAAAATATCTCTTCAATATAACAGTGAAATGTAAGTTACATTGAGAAAATGTTTCACCACGCACGGTTGACACAAGATGGGTCGAGCACATTTAAACTGGAAGGTCAGTAAGTGAACGATTTCACCCTTCCAATATTGGAAGCTTGAACCCACGGAAGGACATCCAGTTCCTTATTAGGACTACTTCGTTTGGCAGCACTACTCCGCGAGCAGGCGCTTTCGAGGTCTAGCTCCGCCTTCTTTTGGCGCAATACTCGGCTCCGTTATCTCTTATTGCCACCGCAGGCTGCGCAGACAGCGGGCAGCGGCTTGCGGCATTGCAGCTTCGCTGAATCCCCCGCCCCCCGCCATCCCTGCCGCCCCCGCCGCCGCCCGCGCGATCTTCATTTTTCATCCGCCGTCCTCCGCGCCTTTGTCTTTGTTGGTGTTATCGGTCCTGCTCCCCCCACCACCACCCCGCCCCGTCCCTCTTCGCGCTCCGCCGCCACTGCTATCGTCCTCGGCTGTGCCCGCCCCCGCGCCCCGCCCCCGCCCCTCGCTTTTTGGGCTCCGTTGAGCTTCACGGGCCCATAAAACAGCCCCGCCGCCGCTCCGTCGCGGCCGCCTCCCGCTCGCCGTCTTATATAAGTTTTTCATGGCCCCCAGCGGAGGGCACTTCGCACTCGCCGAATCGCTGATTCGGCCCCTGCGGTCCCCGGCGGCCGCGCCGCTGCCTCCTCGAGCACCACGCCCCCTCCCCTTCCGCGCAGACCCGCCCCCTCATCCACACTGCCCCGCCCCCTCCCCCGCACGGCCCCACCCACTCACGCAGGCTCCCCGCACCCTCACCCATCTGTCCCCGTCCCCTCACGCACGCCGGCCTGCCCACTCCCCGCGCCGCCGCCCACTCTCACCACCCACCCACCCACGCTGCCGCCCCTCCCCGCGCCGCCCGCTCAGCTAGCGCCTCCCCGTCTCCAATCCTCACATCTTGCGGACCTTCGCCATCTCCGTCTCTCATCCTCTACTCACTCCCCCTCCGGTACGAGCGGTAGCTCAGTCATCAACTGTGTCACTGCACACACACTTGCACATACTCCCTTACACACACACACTTACACTAACTTGTACTACCCTAGCACATATTCCGGGAGACCGGTCGGGAGCTTAGAACTTGTCCCGACTGGGGCGGCGCCCCGCTGGTGGGAGAGTCCTGGTTAGGGGGAAACCCCACTAGCCGACGGTAGGTCGGCGCCGAATCTCGCCATCCAGCGGGGAAGATCACCGCCATCTCCCGAGAAACAAACATGCACTACACTAACGGGACTAATGACCAACGCCGTTGACGCGCCCGGAAACACGAAAAAAATCAATAAATCAAAAACCCATTCTCTTCCACCCATCATCATGCCCGGGCTTTACCCCGACCCCTTAAGTCTAGCCCTTCCACCTCCTCCGTATTCCCCGCGCTCTCTGCCTTCTCGGTCTTCCCTCCCCCCACTCCTTCAGACCCCTCCCCCTCGTCCTTTCTTGACCATCTCTCGGAGCTCCTCTACGTTGCCCGCGCCCACGTCTTGCCTTTGCTCTGCCCGTCGCCTTCTCCCGCCCTCAGAATCCTTCGCTCGGCTCCGCGCGGCATCTCGCGACGGGGCAGCGCACACTGGTTCAATCGGGCCTAAAACCTGGTCATAATTGCAAATATTGCGGATGGATTTGCGTAAAAATGGGCATCAATGGGTTTTGAGGCCGCTGAGTTTGAATATCATAAAATAAATGCCAAAATTCAAAATGGCGGCTTCAAAATTGGCGGGTGTACTCATTTAAAAACAATAATTCATAAAAAAATATACATATGGGGTTCTGCAGATCACCGATTTTGATTATCATAAAGGAATTTCAAATTCAAAATGGCAGTTTGGAAATGGCTAACTTGCTCATAAAAATAATGTTATAAAGTGATTTTCCTAAGGATCAGCCAAAGTGACAGCTAGTTCTGGCAACATAACTGAAGGTTATGTGGTCGTGCTGCCCTTCAGCCCATAAGACTGCATTCCTGCATTCGTTCGTTTGCAGTTGGCTAGCTTGTAAATGGCTTCGACGCTTCCTTTTGTGATGTTCTCGTCCGACAAAAATATAGTGCGCCGCGAGAAATAAATGAAATTAGGAAGTGTAGTGTTATGTGCTCTTCCGTAAAAATTATTTTTTTCTATAAACATTACATTAAATTTACTTGTGATAAATATTACGTTTATTTTAAAACCGAGACTTGAATGCGAGAAGCGTACTGGTGCACGTGTTTCAGGCTTGAACTCATTTTTCTTTCTATTTACATTCGTGGCAGTTTTCTTTTACTGTTTGTGAGAGCATGTTAAGAGATTTTCCACATATGTAATTAAATTTAAATATTTCCCGGATTCGCGTACGTGCATGTACCTCTGCGAAACTCTTAGAATTCTTTATAGGGATGTTTTCACAGGAGCCATTAGCACTTTACGGAGAGGCGTGGCGTAACAGCTGTCGCGGCGGAGGGATACTTCTTTGAATTGCATGTGGTGTTCACTTGTTTTCACGAACTGTCACTTTGGCTCATCCTTAGGAAAATAGTTCTATATGAGTAGAAATATGGATACAATAGTTCTCGCGGTCGCGTGTTAATATTATCATTCTAAAAATTTATCAGTCATTTTCTTATTGAAAGTAATTATAAGAAGGAGAAATCGAAAAAATACACAGAAAATAATTCCCTGTGGCGTAGAAGACACTTTCGGGATATCTAGTGTTAAATTTTACTATGTAACATTGCAGTAAAGTGGTTATAAAACAAAAAAGGGCAGGTATGTGCAGCTATGTGTGATATTCTCATAAAGGGCATTCTACTTGATAAATAAAAAAATTGATTGAGGCAGGAATACGCAGGACAAAAAATATAATCCACAATATACGTGACTAACATTGTTACGATCCATAGGTTAGAGTTCAGCTGTATTATATATAAAAATATATAGAAATGTTTTCTGAAAACTACACCTAACTTATAGCCAAAAGTGTCTTCTGTTCGGAAATAAAAAAATAATCCACAAAATTTTAAAACCTCTTTTTTGAATTTCACAAATATCGTTGACAAGAATCAATGAATTCGAGTGTTTCAAGCAACGGTAACTTCACGAGACCATGAGGAAGACAAAAATAATTGAAATAACTTTCTGGAGCTGAAGAAGTGTACTCCAATGTCTTCAGAACGAGATTTGCAAAGTGAGAATTCCGAACGCGCACTTAGAATTTTGCCATTATGGCCAGAGTTTTGGCTCGATTCAATCAGCGTGCGGCGCGGCGTTCGGAGCCAGCAGGCGCAGCGTGTGCCCTGGTCCGTTTCCTGGCGACTTATGAGCGGCCCCTTCTACTTGACCTCACGCTCCAAACTGCCTTTCACCACCCGACCCTTTCGCATTGGGCGGCTGAATGATGCCCTAAGAATTGAGTGCAGGGTGCTAATATGACTAATACGATTATGTGCAGTAATGTTAAAACGTTTAGGGGTGAGGGAATGAAAAAAAAAAATTTGGAAATGAAATCTGGGAATCAAGAATGAAAAATGTAAGCAAGTTCTGATCAAAATTGGTTTTTATTTTGGGAAAATGCAGCAATTCTATTTATTTGGAAGACAAATGCACGACTATGAATTCCTACGTATTTCAATTGGCGATTAAGTATTTATATTACGATTTTTTG
Organism: Teleogryllus occipitalis; assembly: GCA_011170035.1. Taxonomy (NCBI): domain Eukaryota; kingdom Metazoa; phylum Arthropoda; class Insecta; order Orthoptera; family Gryllidae; genus Teleogryllus; species Teleogryllus occipitalis. The sequence continues at coordinate 4,355 of BLKR01016198.1, read as the reverse complement.
TCTCTGAAAGGTTTTAACTATATAAAAATGCAAATAATTCTGTAATACGTACAAGCATTTCCATTAACATTGGATACATTTAGACTAATGTTTTCTATTACAGTTTAAAATTTGTGTTTCAAAATAGTTATTATTTACTTTCATTATCATTCATTAACAACTGAACGTGTTGAAGCACCAATGGAGCGCGGAGTAAATTTATACAAATAGAGCCGTATTGAAAATGAGAAAATGCGTCGAATGTGCAAATAAAACACGTCCACTCTAACAAATTTTCGTTGAAAGCAATGAACATATTATTTTTAATACTTTGAAAGAAAATGTCACTATGATTATCAGAGTCATTCTGCAGTTTTGCAGTTTTAATGTTACTTTTACACTGCAGTTAAACTAGTAGGTTATAGTACCACAAATTTATTTCAACTCTTTGCTGCTTTTTTACACCGTGCACGGATTTGGCGTTAATATGATGGATAAAGTCGTCGCTGCTCCTTTATTTCTAAAATCGCATTTATATTACCACAGAATTTTGAAGTAGAAATGTACGCGTCATTAAATCAAATCACCATAATTTATATTGACGATCAGAATCCTATTAATTTTTTTCGCAATCTCATTTTTGCAAAACATCATCAAACGAGCGGGCTTCATTCCGCAGAGGTAATTGCATGAACGGGAACGGCGGCGCCTGGCGCTTGTTTTTTGTTTCGCACTCTGCCGTTTACTGCGCTGCTGTCGCAGCGACGCTGAACGAAGTCCCAGGTGAGCGACGTACTTTTCAATTGTATTTATTGCGAATTTAAAATTGGTTCCCCTTTCAATTTATTGTTCTTAGTATGGACATTCGATTGTACTTACAATGCCAATTTCCATAGTGTGCCAGTTCCCCAGTTCCACATTCCAATTCAGATTTGAATTATTTCGCTTTCATCTCACCCTTTTGTCGGAATTTTGTATTTCTATCCTTCAAGTGCGGCAAAACAATAGTAGGATATAAATGTGTGATAATCTGAAATTAAACTATGTAACTCACTCTTTTTGAAAGCTATCCGGTATTGATTTCCCTTCCCCCTGTTAGCATCGCAAACGCGCTGGTTTCATTTTGATTACATTTTTATAGATTTATAGATATATTCAAAAGCAAAACTACAACAAGAACAATTAACACCAAAAACAACATAAAATTGTCATTTAAAAATTCGAAATATTGCTGGAACGGTTTTTGGTTTGTTTTGTAGCATTTTAATTCAGATTTTGGGACAAAGGAAAATATACTCCCCCATCTGTAGAAATAAACACCGCAAAATATTATCACTTTAAAAATTATATAATTTGCGAACAGTTATTCATATAGGTGTTTACAAAGAAATTGGAGATGGACAATTGTCGTAAGCGCATTGAAGAATTTACTAACGCTCGCCGACAATTGCACATCATCATGTCTGATCAAAATACTAATTTACTGTCGTGCGATGAAGCAGAAAAATCTGTATTGCATTAACTTTTGAAACTGAATATTGAATCAATCAAGTTTACATAAAAATATATAGTTAATCGATATTAAATTAACAAACCATTTAGATAGCGAACATCCTTGAACGGATTACTTTTGTAAGGCGATGACCATCTGTACATTGAGTACTTTCTGAAAGCGACCCCGTGTGCTTCTCAAGCTGCATGCCGCCCAGACCCTCCTCTCCCAAGCCATTCCAGAGGGCTCTGGACGTCATGGGCGGGAACGCGGCGCCATCTGTCGACTGTGCGGCAGTGGGCCGAAACGCTGATCTAAGAGTGAAAAGGTGACACAATTTTTTAAGAAATTTAATACTAAATTTCTTAAATTATTATTTTGAACTAAGTATTAAACATTTTCAATTATTATTAAAAATAGTATTGTTTAGAAGTTGCTGATGGTAATATGACAAAGAGTCTGAAGTATCAATAGAAAATGTAGAAAATTTAAGTTTAACCAAATATCAATAACGTCTAAACATGAAACGATATGAAATTACTCCCATTAAAAAGTAATTGCTGTAAATCAAAAGTTATTATTATAAAATGCATATTGGAATACATCTTCCTTAAATTATCAAAATAACCAGCTAAAACAGTAAAAAATTCAGGTGTTCATTGATTTATTCAAAAGTAAAACAAAAATGATTAGTACGCAACAAAAATAAATTTCAAAATAATATTCAAGAAAAATGCTTCGAGAGAATGTGTAGAAGTTACGATTTCACCGATAAAACGGCAAAACTGCAGTGTCGGATATTAATTAAAGTAAATGTAAAAATCGAAGAATAAAAATTACGGAATACATTTTGAAGCTTCTCACTCAAAGTAGATTATATGAAATAAATATTTCATCTATAAGCAGTTTCTGGTAATTTACATGCTCTCTTAACTCTGTACCAGTTAAGCTTCTACTTCAAAAACATTGCTTCAAATTACTGCAGTATGTGGTAACAGATTTTCTTTTATGGTAGTCGTTTAGGAAATTTAGATCGTTTTACAATGAATTTCAATTTACCAACGGCATTTAATTGTGTTTTAGATATCAGTGTTTTTTAACAATCACTTCAAAAAACATACATATTGCATTCCTGATCCTTTCCATTTCCTAAAGAAAGAGAATAAACAAGTCATTTTGGGATCAGGAGAAAGAAACATTTTATTTTATGGGATTGTCTAGGGAAGAAATAGGGAGTTTTAGAGAGGAGGGATATGATATTAAGAGGTTGGTAGTCGATAAGTGTATTGAGGAGAAAGGTGAGGGTAGGATCAGAGAGTTCAGATAAAATTATGTGCACAAAATGATTTTACAGGTTTGGTTATTAAAGAAAGGACGGGTTGAGGGCAGGGGAAGAAGTGCTAAGAATAAAGAAGGGAAAGAGTTGAAAGCAAACATATATTTCTTGAAACAAGAATGTAATATAGGTAAAATTTGGGAGTTAAAAAATGAAGTTGGTAACACGAGTTGAAGAGGTGCATGGACGGAAGAGGAGAGAATCATGTAGGAGAGTGGTGAGTACAAGAGAAGATTAAAAGTAAAGTTAAAGTACAACGTAAAAATGAATTGCACTAGGATTTTCGTGAAGGAGGTATTCAGTTATAAATACAATTTATTTCTACAATTATCTTCATTTTGACGTGAATTTGCCTTTAACACCGAAACAACATTAATAACATTAGGCGTGTAAGAAATGTTGCTAATCCAAAGGGACCGAATCACGCTGCAAGTAAAATTTTGCTATTGATATTATTAACAGCATATTTAATGAAAAATGAGATCATTCCCAATTTTCTCATTCATTTAATATAAATACGTTCTCTAAAATAATCGTTCTTTCAGACTTACTCTGTTTCATGTATTTCATTGATTAATTTTTTTCGTGTTTCCGGGCGCGTCAACTGCTTCGGTAATTAGTTCCGTTAGTGAAGTGCATGTGTTTTTCTCGGGAGATCGCGGTGATCTTCTCCCCTTGAATGGCGAGATCTGGCGCCGACCTACCGTCGACTAGCGGAGTTTTCCCCAATCAGGGGAGATCTCCCACCATCGGGGCACCGCCCCAGCCGGGATATGTTCTAAGTCCCCGATCGGTGCCCCGGCATGTGTGGTACTGTAGTGCATGCTAGTGTAAGTGTGTGTGTGTAAGGGGAGAGGAGAGGACAAGGAAGAGGAAGGAAATATCGCGCGCGGTCCGTGGCCCGTTTGGTAGGGTACTGCTCCGGCATTCGCCTGGTGTTGATCGGAGAAACCACGGAAAACTACCGATCAGAGCAGCCGGCCGCTAGAATTATCCTCCAGACAGCGACAGACTTCGATCTAGCTGAAAAGCTAGTGTCGAAAATCCTGCCGCCGTGGGGAGTGGAAACCTAGGACCTCCCGGTCAGAGGCGCTGCAGTGACATCAGTTGATGCAATGAGCTACCGCTCGCGGTCTGTGCTTGGACTTTTGACCGGCTGCTGCAAAAGATCCCCCACAGTGCGTCGCGAACCCAGGGAAGTTCTGCCGACAGAGCGCGCGGGAGTCCCTCCTCTCCCTTTGACTTCCTTTCTCCTTTCCTTAATTTCGTTCCTTCCCCAACCGCCTCTTCCGTCGGGGCTGGCGGGCGCCCATTGTCTTCAGCTGCACGGCAGCGGGAGGGGGCGGGGCGCTTTCAGAAATTCCTCGCTGGCAGAGGGATTTTTTTACCCCCGTCCGCCGGTGGTTTCATAGCCGCTTACCTCTTCATAGAGGCCGCCCCGCGCCGTTTCCGTTCGTTTGCGCGCACCGCCGCCAGGCGGCGCAGAAATGTTGGAGTGCCAAGTAATGAAGAATGCTTGGTGTCAGAAAGCGGCCGTGGGGAGGATCT
>BLKR01016197.1:0-34350 GCA_011170035.1 Teleogryllus occipitalis | reverse complement strand
AAAAAACATGCACTACACTTAAGAGACTAATGACCTTAGCATTTGACGGTCACGGAATCACTAATCAATTAGTCAATCAAAATATCAAGATCAATCTATGCTGATTTTGTATTAATCGTCTGAGTTTACATTTAGAGATGCATAGAATGGCATTTGTTAGAGAGTTTACCTTTTGAGTGGCATTGGGCCGTGACCTCGCTCCTATATATTAACCTTATCGAATTAGAGAATAATACTTTGTTGCATGATATTGAAGAAGTCTTTAAGTAACAAATTTCATCGCCCAGGCGATTGTAATTAGAAATATATTAATAATCTGAAATAGTTGACACAGATCGAATTGGCACTATTTATTAACTTTCTCATCTCAGTATTCAAGGTTAATTCAATAGGTTCGTCATGTGGCGTTTCTAAAGCCAGAAAACTAGTGACGCACTCTCCTTATCTTACTGTCGAAACTGAGGCAGTACATATTCTTACTGAAAATAGAAAAAATAAAAGAGTACACATTGTTTGAAATATATCCTATGAATTATGGACTAAGATTTCATTGAATTATCTGTAAGTATTGATAATTGTTTTTAATATGTAAAGTATGTTGTTTTTATTATGTTATTTGCATTTTATGAAACTCTTCATTAATAAGTGAAGCAGTATCATATAATAAACCAGTGAAAAACCTATCGTCTCCACGTAATGAAGCATAGTTATAACACGAAATGTTCACTTTCAAAGGTTGCAAGACAAACCTATCTGCCCCCATCTGTCACGTTCTAAAAAAATCCCCTGGGGTTGTCAGACGCAGGGAGGGGGGGGCGAGGGTGTCGGGACACCCAGGTCGGGCGCCTGGCGGTGCAGACCATAGCTAACGAGACTCGGGGTCCCTTCACACCAGGGCCCCGTCCGCCCCGCCCCCTCCCCCGGTGGGCAGGCAAGTCATTGTCCGGCGCGCACCTGGTCGCCCCCTCCGCCGAGACGCTCCGACGCCCCCGCGCTGCAAAATAAACTCGGGCTCATTACCCGTCGCGCGCCTCACAATGCTTCGCCGCGAGCGGCTGTAAATCTCGCGCAGGTAATGCAGGCTGAGCGGCTAGACGCGACAGCCCGGCTCTGACGAATTCCTGCGCGCCGCCCGCTGCTTTACGGCGGCAGTTCGATACCCGGCGACCGCCCACGCGGCGCCCGCCTCGCCCGCGGCTTCTGTTCTTACCATCTGGATTTGCAAACCAAAGGAAACGAGCGTTCGTAAACGGGAAATCGTTGTCTCCGCAACGTAACTCACCGAGAAGTCTTAGGTTCGAAAGCCGATGGTGATGGAATTTCAAGGGATTAGCTAGATTGCGACGACGAGTTCAACCATTATCTACAGGAGTGTAATAGGGGTTTGCTAATCAGTAGTTCAGCGTGGTTTCTCCTTTCATAATCAGACGAATACCTGACCAGTGTCGACCTTATGATATACTAGGTCATGGATCACTCGCAATTGTTACCTTCTTATCCTTGTCTCTCCCCTCTTTTGTACATACGCCTGCACTTACATGCACTACATCTCCACACACGTTGAGATACCAACTGAGATCTTAGAACTAGTCGAGGCTGGGGCGGTGCCCTACTGGGGAGAGATACCTTTCAGCTACCGAATACCTTGCAAGCCGACGTGTAGGTTGGCGCCAGATCTCATGTTCTTGCTGAGGAATAACACAATTACCTACCGCGATATCACATGTATTGGATTTTCGAATCTATTTTCTATATTAGTTGACGGAAACACATAACAATGAATCAATCGATCGATTACAAAAACTTGGCTCAAATGCCACTGAAGGCGCTCCGCCCATGAGCTAAATTTAGACTGACGCTCAAACTAGGTAGTTGGATGCGCAAAGACGTAGATGCCCATCCATCGGAACAAAGGTGACCTTGTGCGAGAAAACTCACTCTGTCCTAGTATCCATAAAATTGAAACCGGTTCTCTATTAAGGGTTATGATGAGGACTATGACATATATATGCAATAATAAAACAGCAAAATATGCTCATATAAATATGTAAATATATTTGGTAATAAATGCAATTAGAAAGGAAAATATGATAGAGTGTAATATAATGTGTAAGTGCGAAATAAATAAAAAGTGAAATGTGGAAAATGTGTTTACAGCAAAAGACGAAACAGAAATATAAATTGTTACAAGCGACAAACATCAACATTTAGGGCTTAATTTTGAAGAACACTCGTTTCTTAGGATGATGATGAGAAATACAGTTAATGTACACTTCACAAAATAAAAAAATATAGGTATTGAAACAAAAATATGACTTTCTCTCAATTGTAATAAAATCTAGAACCCAAAAATCAAATAACTTAAAACTTCAAAATCTTGACTTAATGCGTTTCATTTGTGAGGTTAAAAGTTTGGTTAAAAGAGAAACGTTAGTAAATTGAAAAAATGGGACATACCTTACCCAAAACCTATTGATCACTTGAAAAATAGTTGCAATTGCAAACAACCACATTTTTCAAGTTCTGAAACTCGAATGTCTATATGGCCTCAAAATTGCTTTAAACTGGTTGAATGTCCACTCCACATCAACAATGAACAGGTAACTTAGACAGAACGTCTTTTATTTGATTAAAGTAGTTGGAATAATACACAGCTACCTTAATCCAAGTACCCCACTTTATTATGACTGATTGGGGAGGTAGAGGTAGGACAGGGTAATTTGTCTTAAAAATATCCACATGACTTGGAGCTTTCAAGAATACTTTCTTAACAGTTAATATCATCTTGAGAAGAAATAAGAGGTCATCTTCGCCAACATTTTAATATGTTGACGAAGATGACTTCTTTTATTTCTCTTCATAAGAACGTCAACAACACCACAGCAGAATCCCCACAATTAATATCATCTTATCAATATCTGGGAATTGAAATCTCTCAGTTTCTGCAACACGATGAAAAGCGTGAACAAGGCAAGTTAGATGAAGTTTAGGATAAAAAACGTTTATCGGAAGCCCTGCATTTCACACGTAAGGAGCACCATCTGACAGAAATAGTACAACCTTTTCATGCTGATCTCCACTCGGCCAAAGAACACTCATTGATTCATAGAAATACCTCGCAATAAGGGGTGAATATGCTCTTTTCGCTGATGAGGGGTGAATATACAACAAAAATATGAAACTATGGCCAAAATATGTAAAAAATATGCAATTATAGTGATATATGCCAAAGTATGGGAAATAAAAATTGTTTAAATTGATTCTAAATGCATTAAAACATTTACAATTTGTTGAAACGGGAGTTTTAGTTAACACAAAAAATATGCAAATGCATATAGCCCTAGTTACACGTATGATGCTTAAACGTGTATAATTTTTCGGAGATTTTGGTTACGCGGTTTTAATTGAAAGTTGTTAGGAGGTTTGATTATTCAGTTGTTACATAATAGCACCGCATCATTTGACACATAGGATTCAGATAAGGCGTGATAAGACTGGGGCAAGGCATACGGATGGGATTTCTCGACCACCTCCGTATGGGGTGAATTTCCTTTCATTTAAATCAATGTAGGGACGTTTGCTAACAATGTACAAACAATATCGTTTACATCTTTGCAACCGTATTACCCGCAAACCTTACTTTGCTGTCGTGGTGTGGACCAAATAGCCATTACACGATCTCGCATGTGTCACGTTCGGAGGTGTCGCTGTTGAGAAGGTAACGTCCATGAGTAACGCAATCGGGGTTACATTTAGACCCGTGCGCGTCATAACAATAGTGAGCAGAATGAGCTTCCAAATCAGTTACACCACGAAACAGAGTGACCACAATCGCGTTATTTTGACCCACAATCTCTACTAGGTGTAACATACGTTCGCCATGTAGGATTTGCGAGGTATGAATAAATACAAACCAACCTCAGTTATCTTTTAATTTTTTTGTGGTATATAATACGCGTGTAATCTGATACATCTAGATGCATAGTTTTTCGAGCCTGTGTAAGAGCATGAATTTGAGTTGTTAATTATCTTAACCGAAAATTTGACACTTTAATAGCACACTACGATCATTATTGATAAATAACATTTGAAGTTTTCAAAACTGTATAAACAACCCAATATTTTAAACGAACTTTTTCGTAACATTAATGGCTTTGTAACAATGATGCACTATTTCATCTTTATTTCTAATTTTCAATAAGCACAGAAATTGAATATGCAGCCTCCGACTATGTGAGAGAAGTCTTTGGTTTCATTATAGACCCATATAGACCTACAGTCTTTAGTTTCATTATACAAAAAAATCTGTTTCGTTTTTGACTGAAAAGACACATTCGTTTGAGTTATTCTGGATTGATTGATTGATTTTTTCGGGTATCCGGGCGCGTCAAATGCTTTTATCCATTCATCCCGTAAGTGTAGTGCATGTTTCTTCTCGGGAGATGGCGAAGATCTTCCCCACTGAATGGCGAGATCCGGCGCCGACCTACCGTCGGCTAGTGGGGTTTCCCCCTAACCAGGACTCACCACCAGCGGGGTACCGCCCCAGCCGGGACAAGCTCTAAGCTCCCGACCGGTCTCCGGGAATATGTGGTAGTGTAGTGCATGTTAGTGTAAGTGCGAGTGTGTAAGGGGAGAGAATAGGTCAAGAAAGAGGAAGAAAAGATTGCGCGCGGTCCGTTTGTTAGGGTACTGCTCCGGCATTCGCCTGGTGTTGATCGGAGAAACCACGGAAAACTACCGATCAGAGCAGTCGTCCGCTAGAATTCTCCTCCAGACAGCGACTGAATTCGACCTAGAGGCGAAGCTAGTGTCGAAAATTCTGCCGCCGTCAGGACTGGAACCTAGGACCTCCCGGACATAGGCGATGAGCAGTGACATCAGCTGATGCACTGAGCTACCGCTCCCGGTGCGTTATTCTGAATATTTTCATGCTGCATATACCGAAGAATTTCTCATATTCGGAGCGTCACTGCTTACAACGCAGTTTGTGTCATACGACAGCAAGCCTTCAAAGAAGGGAGCGCTCACCTTTAAATATTTGCTATTCACGTGTTGCGATATGGAAAAGCACTTTTTTTATATTCTAGGTATGTAAAGAACGGTTGTACTGTACTGGTATGTAATACAAAATGTTATTGGAGTGTTTATGAAGAATGTTTTTGTTGAAATATTTAATTTATTGCATATACGATAGTTTTTTATAGTTGTACGATAGTTTTTTATATGTTGTTCTGAACGGTGTGCATGCTACTTTTTGGAAAACTATTTTAAATGATTTTCTTCAGAAGCATTTTGGTTGCCACGACACACTAATAATGTACTGAGGAGTCTCTTTGTCATCTAAAACGTTTTTGGAAAGAATAGTTGATTTACCTTTCGACTCGCTACGCGACCTTTTTGATAGTACATACAATGAGCCATCTACTATTCTAGTGCGATCATGTATATTTGTGCACATGCAATGTCGGGAGACACATTGTTTCCATTATTCAAAATATATATTAAAGTGAAGGCGATACGCCTTGTTCGTAGCATTTGCATTCCTCCGGTTGTTTTATACATTTCGAAGCAAGTGTGAATGAGCACTTAAATAAATTCTTGCTCGTTTATAATGATAAAAAAATAGTTACGGATGTTTATTGGGAAATAAAATTAATAACTGGTCAATTGAGACTGAGAAATAATTTGATGACTTTTGCGAGTTGAAAACATTTTGCAACGTCTTAACAGGATATTAGAGAATTTGCATTAAAATGTATATTAAGAACGGTACGGAAATAAATAATTTGCCACAAAAGAAGAAATGCGGGTCATACCATTACGAATATTCAAAAGCTGAAATATGTCATGCTGGAAGTACTGATTGTTACAAACGTTATGATATTGATGATGTTAGTGAGTATTGAAGAAGTATGTTTTCAAAGATTCAAGATTACTGAATGACGTAAAATAGAATATCAGCTAATTTTCTAAAACTCTCAAAAAACTTTCTAAATATATTACCTGGAGTGTTAATCTTCAATAGTTTTCAACACAATTGAGAAATCATTATCACAAATGAGGAGGAGTACAGATCGCCAATACATTTAAATATTCATAGATTTAAAACTCTAGGGGGTTTCGTTTAAAAAGTAATTTAAGCTTCCTACTTAACCAAATATCGTGATTATTGCTTTAAATGGAACGTAACGGGTCTCAGATGTGTTATCGCTTGCTATTACTAACCAGGTTTATAGTATATACACTCATTTTAATGATATCTTAAATATAATTGAACAAACGTTTATCTGTCACCATTTGTTTATTACGTCATTTCGAAAACCAATTACAAGTAATTGAACTTGGTTTTTTCGTTGTGTCATTTGTCAACTATTTGCCAAAAACAGTCGATTCTTAGCGCGAGCCACCGTGGGTTATAGTTAGTGATACGAAGATAGCGATTTTTTTAATTCGATAATTCATTGCTTTTAAATATAAATACAAGTGAGAAAAGGAAAACGCTATAACCATCAATCGTCGGATCCATGTGCCCATTGACCAAAAATGTCCAGTGATTTTCAGTTTTTGTCATGCATTGTTTGCAAATTAAGATCCATGTTAGAATTTTCTACTACCGTCCACTACGTATGAACATATGTACAGTCTTATGTAGGTCTTGCTAAATGTAAAACCTTTTAATGACACGTTTTCGCAGTAAATAGTGATTGTATTGTTCCAAAATTTGTAAACATTTCTTATTTTATTAACCTTGGAAAATACGTACAGAAGGACTCGAAACGATATCTTTGGTGTTTTGATTTCCCCTGTAAAGCATGTGAAGTACTTGTCCTTTGTGACCTTTCTACTTTTTCTTTTGAGCGATGTAATCGCAAGGGGTCCAATTAGTCTTATTTACTTGAGGGATCAAATTTGCCTGAAGGGAAACTATTAACAAGCGAAAAGAAATGGAAGCAAAACTATTGCACTCAAACATATTCTGATTCAATTAACAATTTGCTTTCAAGGAATATTATAATATGTATATATCACAATTAGAACTAATAAGTATAATTAAAATATTATTTAGCTTACTTTTAACTTATTATTTTATCACACAGTTGGCGACTCCACGGGAGTACTTGCATATTACATCATAGCTGGAGCAACTCAGGATTAAACTTATTTCGAAATTTAGAAATAAGGTTGTTAATTCGTAAAACACCCAAATACAGAAAAACATGAAAATACACACGTTTTCTTAGTCATGCCGACCTCGGATAGACCTGTCATCGACTCATTTTTTCACAAAAACCTCCACCCAGCTCAGCCATTCCCACACACCGAAAGCAACTGGGCACGCGCGACGATCGTGGGAATCTTCAATGGGCCTCAAAAAGTCGCATGAGCCCTTTTCACCGGGGCACTCGCCCCGCCACGGCAACCGGGAGCGCGACGCACGCTAGCGCACGGCGTCTCACGGCCCGCGCTCTCTCCCCCTCCCCCCGTCAGTAGATGAATGGCGGCGCGGCCATGGAATGCGAGCAGGTGAGAGCCGCCGTCCGCCAGCGCCCCGCCCGCCCCCGGCAGCTCCCCCCCCGCCCCCCGCCCCCCCCGCCCCCGCCCCCGCCACCCCGCCCCCCGCCCGCCCCCGCCCCCGCCACCCCGCCCCCCGCCCGCCCCCGCCCGCACCCGCCCGCCCGCGCCCACACCCGCCCCGCCCCGCCCGCCCCGCCCGCCCCCGTCCACCCCCGCCCGGCCGCTCCCGCCCGCCCGCCGTCGCGGCCGCTCCGTCATTGTCAGGCCGGCGCGCCCATTCACCCCTCGCGCGGGCGCTCGCCCACGGGCGACGCGACGGGCCCGAGACGAACCGCCACCTCCACAAAGCGACTTTTTCGCCAAAGGGACGCGATCCGTTCGTTTCCCTTTTCCCTCCATTCACGATTTTTCAGAGGCGCTCGCCGGCGGCGGAGGCGGAGGCGCTGGCGGCGGTTGTAACGTCTCCCCCGCGGGGGCCGGGGCGGGGGCGGCGCTGGGCGTCGGGGACCTTTTTTCTCTCACCTGGCGCGCCTGCTCCCACCCCCTGCCGAAGCGGCCGGAGCGTCGGAACTGCCTGTCGCCGCAAGGGGTTCTGAGCCCTCCCCCTCTCGCTCGCATTCGCCCTCCCGGTCGCCTCCGCCTCCGCCCTCGCCCTCGCCCTCGCCCTCGCCCTCGCCCTCGCCCTCGCCCTCGCCCTCGCCCTCGCCCTCGCCCTCGCCCTCGCCCTCGCCATCGCCCTCGCCCTCGCCCTCGCCCTCGCCCTCGCCCTCGCCCTCGCCCTCGCCCTCGCCCTCGCCCTCGCCCTCGCCCTCGCCCTCGCCCTCAACTGCTCGCCCACCCTCTCGCCCTCGTCCTCGCCTCCGCTTTCGAACGTGCACTCGCACTCACTCTTGGGCTCTCTCGCGCTCTCGCTCTTGTTCTTACCCTTGCTTTTGCTCTTACACTCCCCGTCACGGTCGTCCTCGTCCTCGCACTTGAATTCGTATTCGCACTCATACTGGCCCCTTCGTCAATTTTGTTCTCGAACTCGCCCTAGCACTGCCCCTAGCACTCGCTCTCACTCTCTCACTCACATTCGCACTCACACTCGCACTCGCCGTTGCTCTCGCACTCATACTCGCTCTCGCCCTCGCTCTCACTCTCGCTCTCTCACTCACACTCTCTCTCACTCTCACTTTTTCACTCGCATTCGCCTCCGCTTTTCCTCTTGCTCTGTCATTGGCTCTTCCTCTCTCCCTCATCCTTGTCGTAAACCTCCACTCAGCACTCACCTGCACTCTCTCCTTCACCCTCGCCCTCGCCCCCACTCTCTCTCTCGCTCTCTCACACGCACTCGCCCTCGCGCTCTTTCGCACTCTCGCTCTTTCTTACCCTCGCACTTTGTTTCGTATTCGTCCACGCCTTCGCCTTTACTCTCGCTCTAGTTCTATTCATAGCCCTAGCCCTCGCCAATTTTCCTTTCTGCTTTCGACCGTCTTCTTCTCTATTCAATTGTCTCCCTTGCGCTCTTCTTCTTTCCCGTTGCCCTCCACCTCATGATCATCGTTCTGACTCCCTCAATTCCGTCTTTACACTGTCTTCTTCAGTGTCTTTGCGTCTTAGGTCTTATCGTGAATGTGATTTATCTTCAAATCAAGAACATTTTCACCGTCTGCTTGCCACTTTGTCCGAAATCTCTCGTCCGTGACCATAATACATAACTCTTCTAATCCTCTCCAGTAATCCTATCAATTCATATTTTTAATCTATTCTATACTTCCCACATAGCTGTAAACACCACACCGATATCTCATTGCATTTCTTGCCAGAAGAGCAGAAGGGACTGTATCGAGGCTGATTAAGAGAAGAGAAAGAGGGAGGGATGCTGGAGTGGCGTGGAAGCAGGACGGGTACTCGATGGCCGAACTACGAGCTCCAAAGAGTTTAAACCGAGAGCGGTAGCTCAGTGCATCATCTGATGTCACTGGAGCGCCCCTGACCGGGAGGTCCATGGTTCGAGTCCTGACGGCGGCAGGATTTTCAACACTGGCTTTTCAGCTAATGGAATCGAATTCAGTCGCTGTCTGGAGGAGAATTTTAGCGGCCGGATGCTCTGATCGGTAGTTTTCCGGGGTTTCTTCGATCAACACCAGGCGAATGCCGGAGCAGTACCCTGTCAAACGGGCCACGGACCGCACGCGATTTGTCCTTCCCCTTCCTTGTCCTATCCTCTCCCCTTACACACACACACACACACACACACACACACACACACACACACACACTTACTCTAACATGCACTACACTACCACATATCCCGGGAGACCGGTCGGGAACTTAGAGCTTCTCCCGGCTGGGGCGGTGCCCTGCTGGTGGGAGAGTCCTGGTTAGGGGGAACCCTACTAGCCGACGGTAGGTCGGCGCCGGATCTCGCCATCCAGCGGGGAAAAATCACCGCCATCTCCCGAGAAAAAAACATGCACTACACTAACGGGACTAATGAACAAAGCAGTTGCCGTGCCTGGAAACATGAAAAAATCAATCCATCAATCCAAAGAGTTTAACTGTCACGGCTCGAACACCGGAACCGATGGCCATTTGAAGCTGCAGTGGGAACGTCGTGAGGTCGGCGGTGCCGCCTCAGATACCTGGAAAGTTATCGGGTGTCACCTGGTGAAGGCACAGCTCCGCCGGCGAAATCCGCCGTCGCGACTATACCGCGCGTTGTAAATCTCCGCGCGCTCTCGCGTCGCGGCAGCGGCAGCCGACTTTTATGTCGGCGACGCGTCGGGCCGCTTCGCAGGCGGGGCGCCTGCTCGTACCTGCGGGCGAGCGGCCAGACAGCTGGGCGGCCACGGCGCGACACGACGCCCGCGCGCACAAAAGGCGCTGCGTGAAATTTTACAATCTGCCCGTGAATGGGAGAGCGCGCCTGCACGCGGGGGTGGCGCGTCCCCCCGCCCCCCCCATCCCCGCCCCCTTCCCCGCCCCCTCCCCGCCCCTCCTCGCCACCCTCCCCGCCCCCTCACCGCCCCCCTCCTACTTCTCCCCCTCCCGACGCTCCCCTTCTCGCTCCCCCCGCGCCGCACCCCTACCCTAGGCGCGCTAGTGTCGCTCTATGGAGTCAACTCGATTAAACGCACAGAAGCCTCTGGGCAACGGGCAATGGCCCTTTGTACTTCTCACAATATCTTTGCACGAAGCCACTTGGGTCGGTTGTGCGGGCTGAGATGTGGCTTTGGTGGTATTCAGGGAGTGGTGGGTTTTGTGCGAAACCGCCATTCGACGACTATTTGGCGGTTTAGAGGTTTCATTGATTTGTTGTCCCCCGACCTGTGTCGTGAGTGGTTTTATGTGGGAATCATTGCAAGACTACAGAAATGATGTGAAGTGGAGGCAAGTGTGAGAGACAACAGTAAATTTGTTTGCGATATTTACTTCCTTATTAAATGCCCTTTACCGTTTTTTTGAAAACTATTGATGTTGATTATTTATTTCCCTCTTAATCAATCTCGCGAGTTGTTCTCTATGTCATTTGTTTATTATAGTATTTTTCTACATAATTGTTATGTTACTACTTCCGATGAAAGAACGTTAGAAAAAGAATTGTATGCAAGTCATATTACATTAATCCTTGTGAAAATTTGTTTGTTGTTTACGATCTATTTTACATGTGAAAGGAAGATAAAGTATTAAACAGGAGCTAGTAATGACGTCGCAAGCTCAAAGAAACACTCTCAAATACATCATCATAATACATATGACATGTAACATGCTTCTTTGTATTTTTCTTAAATATATTTTCAGTATGGGTGAAGATACCATTTGCTGTCATTTTAATGGAATTTCAAAAATATCAAACAACAAAACGGGAATTCTGATAGTGAAAATTGGAATAATAAAGTAAGAATCCATTCCACTTATTTAAGGAATTAAAGGCAAATGGCTATTATATTCCTTAGACTGTATTTGGAGTCTTTTCTGACCCCAGAACCAAAAAAATGATTTGCAACCCACTGAAAATTGTTCACATGAACTTCTTCTTTTAGATACAGTATCAACGTCCAGTTTTACAAGTGTTCGATTTTTTAAGTTTTCACTTTACAGCTTTTTTAGGTTTTCTTAGTTTGGAGTAATTTGATATATATGCGGTTTGGGTTAAAAATGCTCCCAAATAGATTCCAAGTTATACGTCTAAATTATAAGAAAAAATTCTAAAAACGTGTCAATTTCCATTGTATAATAGTATCTTGTTATTTACGAATGACAATCTGACGTATTTGTTTATTACGCGTTTGTAGCCCTGTATCAGATATTCTCATGTTGTTATGGTAGACCCCTAGGTATAGTTATGAGGATATGCTAGAATGTTTTTCTAGAAATATTATTCTTTGCTATTTTTGTACGATATAGTAAATAAAGAAAATAAATAACATAATTTTCTTAGTTAATAATTTCAAATAACATTCGTGCATGAAATACATGTAAACTGTTGAGTAATGCCTGTGGGGTCAAATATGATCCCAAACAGAGTCCACGTAAGTAATGGAGAAATATAGTTGAAGGGATATTTATATCGAAAAATGATTTAAAACAAGAAGGTATTGAAGTGATGTTGGAATTATTTCAACGTTTAAAATCCATTCCTAAAACAAGATTAATGGAGAGAACGAATGTGCATACTTACTTCATTCCCTCGCTACGTCTGTTGGGGAAGCAACGTCAGAGATATTATTAGAAACGGCATTGAATACAGAAACGAAACACTATTTTCAGGTACCGCATTAGAGCGTGGATTCTTTGAGTCAATTCCAACGATATCGAAGCGCCTTCCGGGCGTTTGAAGTGGTGGCCGGCAGCGCGTCGTCCGCCTCCCAGCGAGCGGTGAATGGCGCCGCCATTAGCCCGCGTCAGGCGGCGGACGGCGGGGTAGGCGTGTGGCGGGCAGCGGGGTAGTTGAGCGGCGGGATAGGTGGGTGGCGAGGAAGCGGGCGGCGGGGCGGGCGGCGGGGCGATGGGGCGGCGGGTGCGGCGGGTGCGGCGGGTGCGGCGGGGCGGCGGGGCGGCGGGGCGGGGGCGGGGGCGGCGGGGGCGGCGGGTGGCGGGGAGCGGGCGGCGGGGTCGGCGGGGGCGGCGGGCGCCGGGTCGGCGGGGCAGCGGGGACGGTGGGGGCGGCGGGGCGGCGGGGGCGGTGGGGGCAGCGGGGGCAGCGGGGGCAGCAAGGGCGGCAGGGGCGGCGGGGCCGTCAGGGTGGCGGGGCGTCGGGGGCGGTGGGGGCGGCGGGGGCGGCGGGGACGGTGGTGGCGGGGGCGGCGGGTGTGGTGGGCGGCAGGGAGCGGGTGGCGGGGTCGGCGGGGGCGGCGGGCGGCGGGTGGCGGGCGACGGGCGGCGGGCGGCGGCCGCGCGGCCGCGCGGCCGCCGGCGCCAGAAGTATCCATATCGATTGGCCGGCCGGCCAGGGGGGGGGCGCTCAGCGCAAAGCCCGCAGCCCGAGCACGTGCCCGAGCCCGCTTCCCGCCCCGCCCCACAAAGCACAGCGCGGACGCACCACGCTGCCACGCAAGGAGCGACGAGGATGTTAGAGCCGTAGTTTAAGTGTTTCGTGTTTATTGCATGAGAAATGAAATTAGGGAAATGTCGTTCCTTCACTACGGTCTGAACGTGTGATGACGCACGTTCGTGCCATAAACGGCAAATACATTTTTATCTGTGCCGAAAGATGTTCTTTATGATCCATTTCATGTATCGAAAAAGGGTCGTTTACAATCCTGAAATACAAACAATGTATTTAGTTTAGTTTATTGTGCAATACTTGACATTAATGTATAACTACACACGTTAATATGTAATATCTATTACAGCTTTCTAAGCGTCATGTATCTCATTCTCCCTGGCAACATGAGCAAAACTTTTATTCACTTGTAAATTACAGAAATTAAGTTCATTTTTCGGAGGTTGTATTCACTACTTATAATATTAGTACATTGAATTAAAAAGAGCAAATTATGACAAGTTGAAATTACACAACGATATAGCAGTTACAAAAGAATAATAATTGAAATAAATACAATGAAAAATAATTTTCCAAATCGTAAACAGTTTACAAATCACGTATACTTGCCTTTCTATTTCTGCTTTTTTATTTAAAAATAGTTATTTTTTAGGTTTGTAAGGTAGGTACAAAGGTACAGTGGTTTACGTTTTTAACTTTTCAGATATTCGTCAATTCATTACATACTTCCGTTTCCTCCATTCATAAAATATATGGTACTCTTTTTCATAAAGCGATGTCAACTTTCGAGGAAATAAATATGTTTATTCGTTCTGAGCATTGCTCAAAACATCATTAGGAATATGTATTTCGTCATTAAAAACATCTAATATGTTTGTTCAGTATATTATACCGTACTACACTTTCACGAACAATAACTTCTTTCATTAATATATCCGTGAATACAAAACAGCAAACAATGAAATGCCGATCGCGGCTAGAATGATAATGATGCGTAATATACGTTGAAATTTGGAAGAATGTAGCAAAAAGAAAATAATGTATGGCACTTGAGAGTAAAAACATATTATTCGCCCATTTAAGTTAGCGCGCTCACTAATATTGTCACTTTGGGAGTGAGCTTTCTCTTCACGAATAAAATATTTTTCTTTACTGTCTTTTACCATCAATTACCTTTAAACCATCGAGCATAAAATGTTTGAAAATAGTTTCGTGAGTTGCGAAAGATTAAAGCGTTCAAATTATTTTAATCAGCCTTATAGATGATTTACTATATATATATCATATTCTGCGTACTAACATTTGAAAAAGATTGAAACAAAGTATGATTCTTTTTTTTTGTGATTTACAACGAGAATAATGAAATCCCAAATCACCAAACTACAAATTTTACTGGAATATTTGAATCTTTCATTTGTTATTTGTTTTTAGCACGAGATTACTCATCAGTGTGTTTTATGCTAAAATCTATTTGAATATGAAAATATATCTTGTGTTGATTTCTAAATAATAATACAACAGATTTACTTCATTCAATTTTTTTTAGTGTTCTTGTGTTTATTTTTACTCTTTTTATCCTTATAGTTGCCGTTTGCACTCCACACATTTGTGTAACGTTTAAATTATTCATGTACGTAATTTCAACTAAATGCACTAGATGTCCATTCACTAAATGCACTAGAATGTCAAATGTGATGGCTCTTCGCATTCCTTTGAAAATTAAAAATGTTGAAAATTAAAATTTAAAATTTATGATCCAATATTGAATCAACAAAGTACTCGTAATTAAATAATAATTTTCATAATTATGATGACATTTAGTACATTGTGATTGTTTTCACAGACAGCTTTAATGTCGTTTTGCTGGAACCCATGGGTGGTCCTTTTGATTAACTATGTCACCTAGAAACTTTTCTGTAAATTTAATGAGTAAGCTATAATATTAAATTGGGCATTTTACATCTTGACGTTCACAGAGTGTGTATTATATCCTGTTAAAATAACCTTGTGTATTAAAATATCCTAGAAAATTTAATTGTGAAGGATACAGTTTTATTGAAACTCCTCTTAAATATTTCAATGTCAACATGCTTATTTAATGCCTTACAATTAAAAATCATTTTGATATACCTTTGAAAACCCTTTGTTCCGTAATCCCCCCTTTGAGATTTAAAGGCACTGAAAGTCACATCATTTGTCTATAAAATTACCACTATAGCGTACTACTCTACCGCAATACAGAGGTGTATCGCGGGACGGTATGCACCCTGATCAGGGGTTAAATAGCGCATCGTTCTGGAAAATAATAACTCACTTTATAGAATGGTTTGAAACATTTATTTTGACACTTTACAGGAAAAACGTTTACTTGAATGTACCACTAATTAGAGAAGAAGTTTGTCGCAATGTTCAAACGACTTTAAAAGCGTTCCATTTCCCAATTTTTCTAGGCGCAGGTATCGAACATTTCTATAAATTTAAGATGTCAAACTAAGATGTCAATTTAAGATGTCATTAGCTTGATAGATGGTTGAATCAAACGAGTACAGCAGAAGGTTCGTATTTAGGAGCATCTCATGCTAGCTCCATGCGCCAACCATGCCCAATCCCGCCGCTTGCGACCACCCCCAAACCGCCCCCGGCCATCCCCGCGGTCATCGCGCGGTCATGCAACCCCTCCGCCGCCATCCCCCACCCCCCGCCGCTCACCCCGCGCCGCGCCGCGTCGCGTAATGTGATGTCCCGTGATTTACTCGGCCATTTATAACCAGAGGCAATAAGTCGCGTCCGACAAATGGATAATAGTTTTCAAACTCATAACAATAATTCTTCGCCAAAAATGAAGTTCATTTTTAAAACACTTTAACATGGCACGCGTTCCAGCAGCCGGACCGCCGCCACCCCTGCCTCCGCCCCCGCCCTCGGTCCCGCCCCCACCCCCGCCGCTTGCGTCGACCACGCTGCGCCACGTTCCCCGCCCGATAATAATGACATATGGCCCGTGATTTACGGTTGGCGCCATAGCTTCATTTGCCGTTATATAGAATTTGAACAACCCGCATTACAGTACTGGTTGGCCCAAAAAAGACGTGTATAGGAATAAATTTTAATCAGAATTTATATAATTACGCTGCTAATTAATGCGTACATGGGTAGTTATCGTGCAAAATCTGGGGCATAAGTCATGCTTATGGGTCCAAAATAAATAGCCAAAACAGCAAAACAACTCATCGTCCAGTTTCCTATGAGTTATGTGGCTCGCGCGGCGGGGGAGGGAAAGGGGGCGGAATACATGTTTTTGAAAATAACAGCGAAAAAACGAGATCTATGCGCGCGCGCTATTGGCAATACCTCCCGGTGCGCGGCGCCAAAGCGCGCTCGCGATACGGCGCGCGTTTGTTTTGAGCGCCGCGCAAATATGCTATGGTCGCCATCGTCGCGTCTGCATTGTGCGCGCAGCCGAGCACGGCGACATGTAAAATGCCCAGTTGTAAATTTTAGTTCATTTTTTCCCGGTCGCCGCCGCCCCCCCCCCTGCAGCCCCGAGCCCGCCGCTCCTGCGGGCTCGCTCTTTGTGCACTAAATTCTGACACAGCCATTTTCAGTCAGTATTTAGGGCGCGGGAAATATCCGTCATATTTTAATGGGTGCATTAGCGATATTAATTTTCCTGCCGGGTTCGTGTCCCGGAGGGCGGAGCGGGCGGCGGTGGGTCGGCGGGCGGCGCGGCGCGTCTTTGTGACGTGTGTGAGTGAGGGCGAGTCCGCAATGGCCATGTGACCGCGACGGACCTTTTCTTTTCACTGTTTGATGTGGCGTTTTTTTTGTCTTTTGCAGGACGGCCCTGGAAGGATTAACGGCGCCAGTTAGCATATTGAATGGTGAGTACATTGTGCATATTACGTAGCGCACGTATGTCGTTTAATGTGTTGGATATGGTCCATTATATACGAAGATATTCCTCTGACAAATCGGCTTCTAGTTTGTGTATTGTTTCAAAGAAGAAATACATGTTTGAGATTTTAGACACGATATAAATAATAACAATATTACGCCATTTGTATAATAATGCATTTTCGGTTTGTTTTTAAGTATTAATTCATGAATATTGCTTACAACTTGAATGCTTTTAATCACTTTCATTACATAGTCAATAGTGTGAAAATATTTTAATCGCTTTCATTGCCTGTGCTCTTGGACACGAGTCTATTTACCCCTTTCACACATCATTTTCACCGCTTTATTTATTTTGCTGTCCGATACCTTTCCACGTTACAAATATAGTCTCCTCCAATATTTCTGCAGGATACTGCAATAGTGCTACATATTAATTACGAGTATTTGGGTCGTTCCTTAGATGATTTCTTTCCAAGCGTGGAGAATTTGTTTCTTTTTCGCATTGTTGGTATTAAAAGTGCGGATGAGCTTTTCAAACGACGTTTCTAAAGAAAATATGTATTCTGTTCGTGAAAAACCTCAGTTATTTCTAATTATTTAGAACGTACAAAAAAAGCGTATTATAATATTTTATGCTTAATTTTACGATGAGATCGTTGAAATCACAGGTTAGGTACGGAATTAACTGTAAATAACAGGGGAACTACAGAAGATGGTAGGCAGCCTCCATGTCGAAGAAGAATTTCCGTACGTTTGTTATGGAACAGACATCTCTATGACCTCTTGGCTAGAGGGTGCAGAGTCCAAAACACGCAAGTAAACTCAACGTGGAGGAAGTTGTGAATGCGTGAGGTTGCCACCCAACTTGCAGGCGACTACGCTGGAGGGAAGCGCGCACCTGCCGGCCTGGGGGGCTTGCGTCGGCGTCGGCGTCGGCGCGGGCCGGGAGCGCAAAGACGCTTACGAGGGGACGAGTAGGAGACGCAACTCCCTGCGGCGGGCGGGCAGCGGCGCGGCTTCGCCCGGCTGCAAGTTGGCGAGAGTGCGGGGCGGGGGGAGGGGGGAGGGGCAGGTGAGCGGGCGGGGGGAGGGGGCGCCGGCCGGCTTTTCACGCGAGCACTCGGCGGTCTTCGCCCGGCGGCCGGCCTGGCCCCGCGCGGCGGCGGGGCCTATGAGGGCGGGCGCGCCGCCGCCCCCGCCCCCGCCTCGCCGCCGGACTCATTCACGGCTACAAAGGCGGGTTATTTCCGGCGCCCGGCCACGAGGGCGGCCGGCGGCTGTGTCTCGCAAGACGCCGCCCACCCCGCCGCGACGCGCCGGTGGGGCCGGGCCGGGGGGGGGGTGTAGCGAGGCTCGCGACTGGGGAGAGAGGCACTCGGCGGCGCCTCACAAGCCGCGGGCTGCGAGCCGGGAGAGCTGGCGGATGAAACGGCGAGGGAAGGAAGGGGTCGAGGTGGGCGGGGCCGGAGCTTCTCGCAAGACATCGCGGGGGCGTGTGGGTGCCGAGGGCGGGGAGTGGGCAGCGTGAATACGCCCCGGGGACAAAGCCGGGATTAAGCGCCAATCGGCGGCGCGGTCACTTCAGATTGTCCGGCCTTTTGTTGGGCCGCACTTGTGCATTGAGGTGCCCGCGCCGACCGGACCGCTGCTCTCCAACTTGCCGGAGGCACGGGGAGCGCGACTTAACCTGCCCGGCCGGGGCTTTGGAAGGCTTCGATGTGTCTCATCTCGTAAGACTAATTGCGGCTCGTAAATTCTACCTTGCTCCCTCGGTTCTGGACCCGTTCTTTGGGAACTCGCTACCCTTTTGAGACCCTTTGACCCGACTGATACGTTCGATCAAGCGGTTCCTTTGCATGGTCACTCTCAGATTGCTTCTTTGAAGACTGAATGTTTTAATTATGGACATCCGACAGCGTCTAAATCTTGCTAGAGAATGCCTCCGAACTAGTTCCTAGAAATTGTTTTATTTGTTCAAGTTGGAGTGTGTTTCATCAAAGTATTAAATACGTCGCCATTGGCGTTTTAAACAAGTTTAAAAGGTAACATCATTTATTAAGGCAATTGTTAACTTATATTCTTTTATTCTATGTTAGCTATTACCTTAAAGTTCTTATACTAACTTATATTTTTTCAGACACTGTGTAGACTGTCAGGTAATGGTGTACATACCATTACTTACAGAAAATTTAGAATTTGTATCTTTAAATTGATTTAAATGTCTGGTAGTGAGTTTGTAAATGATAGTTTTATTTCTCCTTTCTTACCCTATATAAAAAGTAAATTTCCTACGTATTATATAGCAAATCATTTAAATGGGATTACTGCAGATGTTGTATATATCTGACTGGTGAAAATCATTTCAATCTACTCTGACAGTTGGCAGAATAACAATTGAACTTAGAACAGTTTTAGAAATGACATACAATATTAATTATTGCTAGTTAAACCTTTGACAGTTATTTCAAAATAGAAACTTCAAGAACGTATTTTAATAGGCTCCAAGAATGTATTTTTAATATGTATGAAAACATGAATATATCGCTCATTACCTAGACTAAAAGTTTTTAAAAATTATTGTTAAAATTACACATACCTTTAAACGTTTACATAAATTAAACATTTTTAAATCTTGCAAATTAACAAGTTAAATAGTAAATTAATACTACCGACAATGAAATAAGCAAATGTGGTGATGTTTTTTTCATTTGAGAATAATGAATGTCACATATTTAATCATTTTATGAAACACATAAGCACATGTGACAACTCGATCTTTTTTATTGCACATGCAGTTAATTGTCTGGCCTCCATCTGATTTATTAAATGAATTTCTGTCTTACACTTTTATCTGTATCCCATATTATCATCATTCTCTATTTCATCATTCACTTGGACATAATTTTGAAATTTCATCCACTTTCTTTCCAAGTTGTGTCTATCACCATCTCATTCGTTGTAATGAGTTTGCCTCGATCGCTGGAATGTTCGTATTTGATGGTTGATTACGTCTAAATTACTGTTAATAGTACTCAAATACTTCAATATTTCTAACCTACCGTTTCCCTCATCCTCAAACAGGTTAGTGGATTTTTTATGGAACTTCCGTCTTCCCGCTTTAATACTAGTAGCTGCACAATAAAAATTTCGAATCTGTGAATCTCTTGGTTTTTATTTCGGGATATTGAAATATTGTTTGTTTTTTTTTAATATATATCGTAGTGAGAGCTCGGATACCCATGAGCGTATAAATTCTTGCAAGATCTGGGATGTAATGTTCGCCGTCAAGAAGTTTGTGTCAGATGCATATAGATGTCTCTGAGTCTGAGAGAAAGTATTCTTGTGTATTTGGTTCAGTGGCTTTGAAGGCCAAGGGCAGGCGATGAGATGCGCTGTAAAAGCCGCACGCTTTTGGGCGGCTGATTCTTTTCAGTGACAGACGTTCGCTTTCTCCCATGCTCGCCGGCGTATGTTTGCCCAATGCATTGTCTTAGATTAAGACCAGAAAATATCTACTTCCGCTAAGTACTCCTGAAATTACAGCTGGCTGTTTACGAGCAACTCCTCGCCTCGTATGCTGTGCGCCGTCCTCCTTCACTTTTCTATGCAGCCGCCTCCGGCGGATACTCAAGGGCCGTTAACTACTCCTTTTTGTTCTCGACTTCTATTGTTTCTATCGCTACATTGTTGCGATTGCCAGTTGTCGACGTTCGCTTTGGCTAATTTCCTTCTCCGGCGTGGAAGCAGTGCATTTGTAAGAATTGAAAGTAAAACAAGGCAACCTTCATTGTTCGTTACGTAGATTTACTGGAGTGCTAAGGCGAGGCTGAGGGGAAAGAGAGACTCAGCACTACTTACCCTCATTAGCCTATTACGCCGAGTCTCGGCCTATTGTCGCTTCGCGCACCGCTCGTCAGTTGTTGGCGCTGTAGTACGCGCCGCCGCCAACGGCGTCGTGTCTGTCGTGACAAATGACGGTGCAGAATCACAGCGGTGCGGTGCGGGTGCGAGGGGGCCGCGTGAAAGACGATGTTCGTGGGGAAGAGAAATCAAAGGCAGCGGTCGATTGCCAAGTAACAGCCGAATATATCACGTGGAATGGCACTCATTTTTCTAATTTCCGTTCCAGGTACGGCCCTGAATTCGTTATATTTCTTGGTCTCTAATTTAACGCGTCGTTTTGTTTCTTTTAAAGACTCTCGAAGGCAGGAGCCGCTAATAACTGCAGAAATTTACGCTCTCGGGACATAAAATAAAGCACGAGGCGTAAAGCGAATGGCCCATAAATGGCCGTGAAAGAGTTTCGTTTACAGAGACCTGCGGTTCTTATTGCGCCCCAAGGTGCGAGTATGAGCCATCGCCGGCCCTCCCTCTGCGCCAGCCCCGGGGTGCAAATGGCTGCCAATCCAGTAAGGCCTCGTCGAGGTCGTCAAAATTTATACTCGCGATCTCGGCGCGTCCCATGCCAGCGTCGGCACAGACGCACACGGTGCACAGTGGACCAGAATGAGGCCAAAACGCATGCTTTCTTTGCTACGTTAGATGAAAAAAATATTTAAAAAATAGATAACGCAAATGAATGAAAAATCAAAAATGTAATTGTTTCTACATGCATTATTTTTCTTCAATATTTCATTTTTCTTTCAATATGAATTTTGTGGAAGGTTATATTCAAATATTACTACAAGTATTCATATAAAACAATATTAAATACAAATGAAATACAATGTACAGAATCGAAACATAAATGTATCTAAATTTTTCATTGAAGTTTTTGAGATGAAGCAATGAGTAATACGTTTACATTCATACTTCCTCATTACCATTTTGATAATGATACTTTAATTTGAATGACTATATGACGAGTCAGATATTTAAGAAAAATACATATTCGATTATTGAAGTCTCATACTTAAGTTGCATTCTCAGGTTAAATGAATAGTATGTTTTCTTGTGTTCATTGTTTTAATTATTTCCTACTCTGGTTTTTGAAATATTAGTCCAAGTGTTTTTCTTTAACGTGATGTACTTTGTTAGTTTCTTATGATGCATTACAATATGAGTTTGCTACTACAAAATGCAGCATCTAAACTTGCGTCTAGAAAAATGAAAAAATAATAATCTCCCATTATTAAAGTTATGTAATCAATAGTTTTTAATGTTATGTTAAAGTAAGAAAGGAACGAAACATGCTTCTTTATGCATCGTAGTATAACCTCTGATCACCGCCTTCATCAAGACTAGTTCACAACCTAAACTCACCACCTTTATAGCACTAATCCCGCTATTAACTCACTCCCGTCACCATGTCATTCAAAGTTTCACCCTTACCCCTCCCGTGAAGGTTTACACCATCACCATCCTCCATCACATCACCTCCACCATCAACTATGTCTTCCAGCACTGCCTGTTGCCAATGATGTCACATTGGCTCGTAACGAGTGGAACTGCAGTCTCATCAGTGTCCGTGGATTGGTCACCACTCTGATCACTTTGGTCGCGTAACGACATGCCCGCCTCCCCAAAACGTCGTCTCCCCTCCCTCGCCTGATGGGGCGAACTAAAATTACGCTCTGAGCGAAGCAGAAAAGTAACCTCTCCCAACCGCGCCCCAGAGATACTGGCGACAGAATTTTAAGTCGCATTTTATCGGTGTAACGGTTTTATCGACATATTTAATCTATAGAAGCACCGGGTTATTAACCATAAACCAGTTTATGGCAAGGTTTGGTCCAGATCCAATAGAGCTTATAGCTGTCGGTATAGCCGGGCCTATCACGTTGCGGTGGCCTCAGGTTAGGCGGTGGATGAAGTTTCTTTGGAAGGGCGAGTGAATGGCTCTGAGGATTCTCAGGTGAGAATTGGAATATTGGCGATGGGGTTGTAACAAATTTCGTTCCGTCACTAAAAGGGGAAGAAACGAGCGAATATCAAGCGACACTTGGAGGGGCTGCAGAAAGGGTATCGTTAACTGGGTAGGTCCTTAAAGATGACGAAACATGCACCTACGGCGCATTGTATCCAATATTTGAATATAAACTAACGGAGAGTAAAGTTGAGAGTCGTTTTTCCGAAACTGCAATTTGCACAAATATATTTTCATTAGTAGATGTACTTTACGACGAAAATGATGAATAAAATATTTATTTATGCTTAGAGATAACTTGTGAAGAAAGTTTCTTAATGGAACTCTGAGAAACATATTTTTAGAAGACCTTTTAACATTCATTTTAGTAAGAAGGAACTTCCACGAAGGCTTTATTATTTTAGTGTTCGTGACTACCTTTAAAATCCTGATTCACTGAGTTATGAATTTATAACTTAACTCTATCTTTTTAATGAGTACTCATCGTGATTTCGCAATAACTGTTAGAAAGTAAGTTCAGTTAAAGCAAATGGACGCTATAGTAATCCTTATATTTTTATTCTAATTCATTGTGAGGGTTAAGTCAGCATTTCTACTTTAAACTCATCATTCAAGTAGAGAAAACGTTGAATCATTTAACCTACTGTACTATCTTTCTTTAACAAAATAAATAATAGGAAATCATTCATATCAAAGTGTTTATACGCTGCAATAATCTTCTTATCATATGTGTATGATTTGAAACGACTTTTGTTACAAATAGAGATCGTAAATGATTCATTATAATAAGGTTATCATTAAATTCACAGCGTATAGCATAATAAAGAATGATTTGAGCTTCTTTTGATTAATTAGGCCATACGTGCTTGACAATTTTCACTTTTTTCCCGTTATATATTCTTTTTCATTTTCAAAATTGTCCAATACTTTCCAGACGCATTTGTAGAAGTATTCAATCATAAAAGGTGTAATGATATGTGAAATCTCGCGTTGTTTTTGCAAACGAATATCAATTAACATATCTAAAATAGAAATAATGTGCGCAAAGTGTACCTCGATTTGAGAATGTATTAATTCTAGAAATATCAATGTTTGCGTGATGAAGCAGCTCAAAAAATTCTCTACCTCAATCTTCGTTTCACACGCATCACGGTATCTTAAGTTTTGTTAAATAATTATTAGGGAGCGGATATTAATGAAATGTCATTTTTCTCTTTTCACTTTAGAAAAATGCCGTTTTGTATAGATATTCATTTTATGTTATGACAAAAGGAAATGACTTACTTTTATACGTCATTTTTTGCATTTTTCGGCGATTTCCACTATTAAGTCATTTTTTAACATTTTCCGTCATTATTCGTGCATTTTCACTGATTTAATCGATTTTAATATAATTTTAATGGTACTTGATTTAAATAATATTTATGAGATGCAACAAATGTTCTTCACAGAAATCCTGAGTATCTATATCTGGTAGTCTATTCGATTTCTTCGCTGAGAACTTGTAGTGTCAGCCATTGTGGGTATGTAATCTGTAATTCCTTTGACACCTGGCAGTGCCATCAGCCTATTTCGGAATAACTAAAAACACAGATTTCCAGGTAAAAAACGGTCCAAGCCAGAAGTTTGAAAGCTGAGTTTACTTGAACGAATAGAAGCAGCCTCGATTACAACAGTAACGTAGCCAGCAGTTTTGAGTTGTTCATCCGAACTGGTTTTGATCATATTTTTTACGTCATTTTCTTCTGATTTTAGGTCATTCTTCAGTTTACTTGAATGAATAGAAGCAGCCTCGATTACAAGAGTAACGTAGCCAACACTTTTGAGTTGTTTATCCGAACTGGTTTTGATCATATTTTTTACGTCATTTTCTTCTGATTTTAGGTCATTCTTCAGTTTACTTGAATGAATAGAAGCAGCCTCGATTACAAGAGTAACGTAGCCAACACTTTTGAGTTGTTTATCCGAACTGGTTTTGATCATATTTTTTACGTCATTTTCTTCTGATTTTAGGTCATTTTAAAAACATTGTAAGAGCAATTTATCGATCATTTTTGGCGATGTTTTAAGTCATCCTAATAATGACACTCTCCGGCCTCCAGCGTTCAGTTTTTTGCTGAGCGGCCGCGAGCAGAGCCCCGGAGTCACGCGGTAGTGCGCGGCGCGTGTATCGCGAGGCGGCAGGCGTCCGCCGGGGAGGTTAATTAAGCAGCTCGCGACAGGAGTTGCCGACACTTGAAAGGAATCCGCGTCTTTTCAAAAGGTCTCTGCTCGTCTCCGCCCCCGCTTCGCTTCTCTACCCCGTGTCCTGCGCAGGGCCGCTCGATTCTTCCGACGGATCTGCCTGTAATTAGTCTACATAATTAGGGTTTTGTACTAATTGAGACACGGGCCCCTGAATAGGTCCCGGCCTACGCGCGACAATCGCCTGTAAGTTTTGCGACATCGCTGAGGACCGAATTCTCTCCCCACCACGCTTTCCTCCCGCCCATCAGACGCCTCCCGGAGAGAGAGTCCTACGGATCTCCAGCAAAGGTTGGAGCAGAACTGCCATTGGAAACTCGTGGCTTTTGTGAGACATAACACTGGGATAACTTATTAAACGGTACGTTGGAACGAATGCTTTTCTTAAAATTCGAATGGTGTTTCCAGCTCCCAGTGCAAGACGGTCCTGATTGGATATTTATCACTTATCTCGCTGGTTGCGCTCTCAATTAGAAAGATATTGGAGTTTTAATTCTTTGGATTCATTCGCAATCTGAAAATGAGACTCTTAATTAAAGAATGTAGCCGTTTCCCTAGGATTGAAAATGTATTTTCAAATATCGTTTTTAATTAACTTGTGACTCATCGAAGTGGAAACTGAATAGTAAATCAGGGGTGGGCAGAATTTGCCACCCCGCGGGGCGGGGAAGTCGCCGATGGTCTCCCCTCCGAGCAGTGCGCCTGACCCAGCTCGACGATCGACTTCCTGAGAGGCATCGTATTCATCTGTGAGCTAGCGGTTGTAATGGCGTTCAAGTGCATGTTTATTTATTTACGAAGAGACCACAAATCAAGCATTTTGCTTACCTGTTAATAGGGATGGAAAAAGCTACGATGTGTGATAAAAAATCGGTGAATAATTTAATTACAAAATAATAATCTGACATAGAATTTTAATTAATCTCTATCAAACTACTGTCCTTGGATAGTGATACACTTGTTGCAGCGTTAAATCCATGAGTGGAAGCATTAATGAAGGCTTTTTTCGAAAGCGGTTTCAGCTGCTATGTTGTGACCCTCTCAATGTCGGCAATGGTGTTGTAACGTATTGTAGGGCTACAGCTAGCGACCGCCGGGGCGCCACAAAGGTGCTGCGGTAAGGGATTAGACGCCAGGGGCCAGGCAGGATGTGACACGCCGAGGTATTCTGAGAAATCCTAAGAGATAGGGAAAGGGATGCCCAAAATACGGGACAGCGCATTTTTGCCGCGTGCCGCGTGACAAATTCTTGGAATCCATGGAAATGGATGTCCAAAAATGCCTGGTAACGCGACTAGCGCGGGCCGTGTGCAAAACCCAGTGACGTTTCAGGTCACGTGGGTGATAGCTATATAAGAGCGAACGCAGAGCGCGGGGGTGGGGTTTGTTGAGCTGAGTGGGAACCCTCGTGCGAACGCACAAAACTTGCACCCACGACGGTGCGGAGCCGAGCTAGGCTCGTGCGGCAACCCATGTGTTGGGACGCCGTTGTGGACTATATCCACGGGTGACAGAGGTCGCCGGAGCTGTCTGCTGTGTGCGGGAGGCTCGCTGAGGAGTGGCGCGGGCCACGAGTCAGTCATTTCATTTTTAAGGATCGCTCCTGCGATCAGAGGAGTAAACATCTACCAGAGCTGAGTAACTTAAATTATTACTGTACATATTGTGAATAAACCTGTACATATTTATCATTGAAGCTCGTGTCTGTGATTATTGTGTATTCCCACGACGTCACAGTGTCAAACCGTTTTCCTTTTAACGTGCTTTTTATTAGAAAAGCTACAAGTCTCATGGTGCTAAATCGCGCGATTAAGGCGGATGCGAACAGAAAGGAACACTTTTCAGGCGAAAAACTCGCGTATCACTTGCGACGTGTGGCACGGCGCGATGTCGCGATGAAGGAAGCATATGGTTTATTTGTTTGGTCGTCTCAGTTGCAAATTATGGGCTAGAATTACATTTTAAGCAACTTTCAGAACACTTCATATTTTAAAACTTGATGATAATCTTACTCTATTCATTTTTGCCAAAGAACTTTCGATACCACCAATGCTGACATAAATGAATTACCGTTAGGTTTTTCACGGACCTGTTAAGTTCCGTTACAAGATCTTAAGTTCTTTGATAAGTTCCCGAGTAGTCATTCATCTGTTTGACTGAACAAATTTTGTCACTTTTTGTATGTTTTCATCCTTTTTAAAGGTCAAAGGACGTTCCGAACTTTGCTCGTCTTCAACTGACTCATTTCCACTTTTAAATCGCTCATACCACTTAAAAACAGTCTTCAGAGTCACAACACTTTCCCCACATACTGATTTGAGCATTTCATAAACTTCTTTGTCACTTTTTTGCAACTTGAAACAAAACGTGATGTTAATGCATTGTTTAAAAACCATGATGCGCGACAAACACTGTAAATATGAACTCATTCTCGGTCTGGAAGCTGACTGACAAGGCGGAACAGGTTTTAACTTGACACTGTCCATCTTTACGAATCAGGCCATCGGACGTACTAGGTCAAATGGATGTAACGTCAGCAGTTGTCGCTATAAAAATTCACTTAAGATATTCTTTAACACCTTGTAACTCTCACTCTAATTTAAATGTCCTGACCTCACCAATCCTTCATTCCTTCTGAAAACAGCTAAGTTGTATGCAGAGAAACGCATCGAAAAGAACCATCGACAGATACCAATAATCTAACTGAGGAGGCCGCTTGAAGTTGAAAGTGAGGCGGCAAACCGAAGCTTATCAGCAGATACTCCTCTAACTCATCCTCTAACACATTCTCTAACACACTCCTCTAACACACTCCTCTAACACACTCCTCTAACTAACACACTCCTCTAACACACTCCTCTAACACACTCCTCTAACACACTCCTCTAACACACTCCTCTAACACACTCCTCTAACACACTCCTCTAACATACTCCTCTAACATACTTCTTGAGTCGAAACGCCCGCTCGCTGGTAGTCCGAAATGCCTACTAAAGACATCAGCATCGAAAATGTGTGCAACAAGAAGAGCCAATAAAACATTCGGACAGTACATTGCAACACTCAGTAGATATTTTCTTTTACTTGTGTTACACAGTTACATTAACGTAAACCGCCTTCAAACAATTTATAATAATATACATATCATTTTTGAGCCATTTTTGGGAATATTTATTGAATATTACTATCTGAGTTTTATGTGTGTGACCCAGTTTGAATTTATGGTGTATTTTCTTCAGGAAGAAAAATAATTAAGTTCACCGAATCGGAAACGATTATTCCTATTAAATCATAAAATAAATTA
This sequence comes from Teleogryllus occipitalis, assembly GCA_011170035.1. Taxonomy (NCBI): domain Eukaryota; kingdom Metazoa; phylum Arthropoda; class Insecta; order Orthoptera; family Gryllidae; genus Teleogryllus; species Teleogryllus occipitalis. Next base: position 6,030 of record BLKR01016197.1, on the reverse strand, counting down.
GATAATTTCTTCAAAATACAAGCAAATGGAACTATTGCCTTGTACGAAAGCGGTAAGAAATTTGTACTTTTCACTTATTAGCTAAAGGATTAAAGAATAATTAATGTTTTTCCTTTCTCGTTTCCACCCCCCACGCTACAACCCTGAGAACGAGATTGAAAATAAGTTGTCAACTTTCATGAACCGTCACCGTATGTGCAGAGAAAAGATGAATACGTGGACGTGACGAGGCAGTGCACCAAGTGCCGGGCTCCAGAAGCGCACACGCCAACAGCAGTGTTCACGTCCCCCCCCCACTGCGGGGCCCGGCGCAGCGAGTAGATGGCGGAAGCACGTAAACACGCGATGGCGGGGTGGCGTCGGGGAGGCAACGTGCAGAAGGCGGGAGCGGGGACTGGGGCGGATGGATGGCTGTTTTTCTTGGCAAGTAGGTAAGACGCCGTTGGGGCGTGGAGTGAAGGATAATTTCTTGGCGGAGGAGCCGGTGAGGGAGGGGGTGAGGACAGTTCAATTTGCAGACAGACAAAGGGCCGGCCAAGGCCAGCGGGGGCGCGCGGGACAAGTGCGCCTGGCAGAGACTGCAGTCGCCGCCAGGCAGCCACCGGCGGCAGCCGTCATGCTCGCGCCCCCGCAGCCCACGCCACCCCCGCCTCCGCCCACCCGCGCTCCCCCACCGCCCCGCCGCCCCCGTCCCCGCCGCTTCCCGCCGAGGCCCCGCCGCCCCGCCGCCACGCCGTCCCGCCACCCCAGCCGTACCGCCGCCCCCGCCGTCCCGCCGCCCCCGCCGTTGTCCCAGCCGCCGGCCCCCACCCCCGTCCCGGCCGCCCCCTGCCGCCCCGCCCCCACCCTGCCCCCACTCCTGCCCCCCAACCCCGCCTCCCGGTCCCTGCTCCCACTCCCGCTGCCCCCACCTCGGTTTCTGCCCCCTGCTGCCCCCGCCCTCGCCGCTTCCTTTGAGAACTCCTGCCGCCCCCGCTGCCCCAGCCAGTCCTGCCGCCCCGTGCCGCTGTCCCAGCCGCTGCCCCCGTCCCCGCCGCCCCGCCGCCCCGCCGCCCTGCCACCCCAGACATACGAGGACCCCCCGCCGAGGACCCCACGCCCCGCCGTCCCCGCCGCTGTCCTAGCCGCCGCCCCCGCCACCGGCCCCCGCCGCCGCTTCCCGCAGCCGCCCCTTCTGCCGCCCTTGCTCCGTCCCCCTCACCCTCGGCTCCTCTGGATGAGCGCCCCGCGGCGCGTCGAAATCTTGGATCGGGAGGTTGCGGTTTGAGAGCTGGCGTGGCGTTGCTGGTGCTCTGGAGGGGACGGCAACTCAGTAGAGGAGAGACGAAAATTAAAACGGAGGATTCAGTAGCGGACACAACGGCGATGGTCGAAGGGGCGGCGGTTGAGAAAGCTTGGGAAGCAGCTGTTGAGGAGCGCCTGTTGAGAAGCGGCTGTTGGGAAGCGGTTGTTGGGGAACAGTGTGTGGGGAAACGGCTGTTGTGTAAGTGGTGAGTGGGGAAGCGGCTGTTGGGAAAGTGGCAGCCGGGGAACCTGCAGGAGAGGAAGCAACTTAAAGGGAAAATGGCGGTTGGGGAAGCGATGGTTGCGGAAGCGGTGGCTGGAGTGGCGACTTTGGATGCAATGGCTGCAGAAGAGGCGGTTATGAAGTGGCATGTGAAGATGTAGTAGTAATGCTGGGAAGATGATGGAAGCGGGTACGATGAGCTAACTGGATATTGTCAAAGTCTGTTACATCGATACATCGATAAGACCTTGAAAGCATGAACTGATTTAGAACTGTATATTTTTCGATTATACGACTCAAAAGACTTGTGTCAGCACCGTGAAAAGTAACCGTGATTTTCAATTTTCTTGTTATGATACCTGTCTTGGAAGATAATTTGGAAGTCATACAATAATGCGATATTTTTATTATCATACAACAATATTTTGAAGAGAAAACTTTTAGGGGTCAATTGAACCTATCATACGAAGAACCGCGGGTGCTTTGGAAATTACCCATTACTTTGCGGCGAAAGTATTTACTCGTACCTGGAAATTAAATGAAATTATGTGAATTTACAATAAACTAGGAGTTCTAAAATGTTTTAAGAATTAAAATATATCATTGAAAAATTATTCCAATAATACAATTCTGTGTTACTAGGCAGAGGCAGGCGATTGACAAACTAAAAATTGTTAAAACGCTAACTTTAAGAACACGTTGAGTATTCCTCTGTAATAAATTTTCATAGGATCATTAAAATTCCACGGGTGGAATAGTTGTAAACATTTTATAATTAATTCAATAATCTTTTTATAATTTAACTAATAGGTATCATTAATTTGTATTAAACATTTGGCCCAAGAATTGACGCTTAAATTCTACCACTTCAAATTTCACTCACTTATTCAGTAAAATGAACCAATTTATCTTTATATTTTGTTGTTATTGTTAAATTCATTCAAATTAATATTGTTGTTAAAATTCTTATATTACATTTCCATGCCGTTATTGATAGGTTCAATGGACATGTTAAAAACATGTTATAATTGTAACTAAGATATGGAAGCAGCAAGTACGTCAACATCTGTCAATTCGATACAAATATATTTCAATTGGATATTGGACGTCCAGTTTAAACTGTGACTCAACGAAAACCTCTATCTTCGACTCCAAAACCAATATCAATAGATACAAAATTTTTCATCTGGGCAGACGTACAACTTAGCAGAGGAAGGAGACGGACATAGGATACTGTTTATCCCGTTCGACAGCGTTCCTGTGTGAAAACGGACATTTTTGCACGTTTTCGCACGTTTTAGCGTGATTTCGCATGTTGCCTGTTGTAACCCATTGTTGTAACGCCGCACTGATAACAGAAGGCGATAATGATAGCCGCCTTTCGTTCGCCGTTATATCTATATATAGTCGTGTTAGTTACACTATTTATAACTCAAGAACGGCTGTACCGATTTGGTGAGCAGGAAGCTTAGAGCCAGGAGACGGACATAGGATACTGTTTATCCCGTTCGACAGCGTTCCTGTGTGAGAACGCACATTTTTGCACGTACGCAGTGCAACAAGGATAGTACAGTTTCTCACAGTGAGTGCGACGCGAGAAAAAGATGGGACCGGCTGTTAAGGCGGAACAGAGTTCGCCGGGTCAGCTAGTATATATATAAAAGAAAGTCGTGTTAGTTACACTATTTATAACTCAAGAACGGTTGTACCGATTTGGCTGAAAATTGGTGACCAGGAAGCTTAGAGCCAGGAGACGGACATAGGATACTGTTTATCCCGTTCGACAGCGTTCCTGTGTGAGAACGCACGTTTTTGCACGTTTTCGCACGTTTTAGCGTGATTTCGCATGTTGCCTGTTGTAACCCATTGTTGTAACGCCGCACTGATAACAGAAGGCGATAATGATAGCCGCCTTTCGTTCGCCGTTATATCTATATATAGTCGTGTTAGTTACACTATTTATAACTCAAGAACGGCTGTACCGATTTGGTGAGCAGGAAGCTTAGAGCCAGGAGACGGACATAGGATACTGTTTATCCCGTTCGACAGCGTTCCTGTGTGAGAACGCACGTTTTTGCACGTACGCAGTGCAACAAGGATAGTACAGTTTCTCACAGTGAGTGCGACGCGAGAAAAAGATGGGACCTGCTGTTAAGGCGGAACAGAGTTCGCCGGGTCAGCTAGTACTTGATTAAAACGGAGAAAGACGGAAGCAAATCGGAAAAAGAATGAGGAGGAGCAAAAGGCACGAAAAGGCGAGAGTGAGTGTGCGAAGAAACGCGCGAAGAGAACTGCGAGGAGGGTGCGTGTGCGAACGGGCGCGGAAGGGCGCAGCGGAACGAGGTAGCGTGGGCCCAAAGCGGAGCGGAGAAAATCGAGCTCTGCTGTTGAATATTCAGCTCCTTCCGCGGCCGCGGCGCGCTACGCTGAGCTGCCGTCACCGCCGCCGCCGCGACTGCGCGGACAGTGCGCCCTACCGGCCAGGTGCGCGGACAAACTGCGTGAGCCCCCCTCTTTTGCACTACCCCTCGCTGCTTCGCGCGGTGACTGAATGAGGAATCTAAAGGCCCATTCACAAAGCAAACACAAACATAAGGATGACACAGACGTAAACATTAACATAAGTGATAGACTGAAGTATTCACAATATCGAAACCGGGAGCGGTAGCTCAGTGCATCAGTTGTTGTCACTGCAGCGCCTCTGATCGGGAGGTCCTAGGTTCCCACTCCCCACGGCGCACAGTGGTGCATTTTGGCGATTTCCTGGCCAAAACCTCTGAGAGCTATAGTAAGGTTTCTACGACGACCAAAATTATTTTGGATTATCTTTATAATGTAAAGGAGTTGGTAACATAATACCAGAATAATGCACTGCTTAAATCTGTGAAATATAAATAGACATTTTTCTATATAAACTTGGTTAAATTTTATCCATTCACAAAATTGACTTTAGGAAACCGTCTGGATTATTTACATATTAATTGATAACATTTGGCATAAAGAAGCATGGTATTAATGCCCTCTCCTGCCCTCTGCAAGAAAAAATTCATATACAGTGCCCGAAGAACCGGAAAGGAAGATCACATTTTTCACTAGTGTACATTTCTCCCTACGGTGATTTTGGGCTCAAGCAAATGAGACAAAGCATATTTGTTCAAGAATTTTAATTGTCTTTTGGGAAGATCCCTCAAACTGGAAATAAAAGGAACAGAAGATCTCAACAGGTGATTAAACATCTCCTGGATTGGGTGCAGTCTTGAACATGTTCGCGAGAATCTTTCTCCATACCGTCTAATATCTTCGTGAATAGAGTCTAGGCATGACTTCTCATAAAAGCGTCTTGCTGAATTATTATCTTTGCTATTAACATTATCCTGTTTGGAAAGCTCTATATTCAGACCCATTTTTATTTGATTTGCATTTGAATGCGTTTATTGTCCATAGTGAAACTGTAGTTACAGTATTATTTCATTAAAAACAATATAATACTAATTTTGTAACAATAACAATGTAATAGAAACAATTGTTGGTATGTAACATACGAGTTAAGTAAAAAAACATTACTTTCCGATCAATTGAATTTTTGATTTCATTTTTAAAAATTTAAAAAGTGTTACGACGAGTTTCTTTGATATCACGTACGTATTTAATCTTTTATCGAGCGCACATCCTTTCTGAGAACGAGTTTTGATGCCACATATTATGTAAATATTACTTTATGCACAATTTTTAATGAAATAAAATGTGCGTAATCCAGTTCAGAAGATGTAATATGTACGTAAATAGTAATATTAGTGAATAGTCATAATCTATTACAAAAATTAAAAATATTAATTTTTTTGTTTATAATATTGAGTAAATTTGTTATTTCAGTAAAAAGAATCAAAATATTTCTCTAGAGACAGCGTTGTAAAAGCAGTTCCCGTTCTCAGGACGGATCTCGACGAGTAATACTCAGCGTTCACGCGTGCTCGACGAAAAGTTAATTCTTTGTATTTACTAATGGGGCAAGTTGGGGCATGATTTTATAACTGGATTCGAAAGAGGATAGATTCAGCTAGTAAATGAAATTAGAAACATCGCGGAATTCCGCGAAATTGGTAACTTTCAGCCTACGTGAACTTTCGAGAAATTAAAATTATTGTATAAATTTCATGCATTTTAATATTTCATCCCACGTCGGTATTATGGATTAATGCATTATAAAACAAACATGAAAATACTCTACAAACCTTCAGGAAGAGAATCCATACTGCCAGTTTTCTCTGCACAACTCTGTATGGCCACTACTTACAAATAAAGACGGTATCTCTATGTTACTCTCGCACTGCAGGTCTACCGAACGCCGCGAAGGGTAAGTTCGGGTGACTACTGGTGCCAGGGGAATTGACCCAGAGACATGAAGTGGGCAGAAACAGATGCCCCCAAGTATACAGTGTGTTGTAGTATTTGCAAAAGTTCAGTAAACGCGATTTCATTTTTGAGGTTTTGGCCAGGATTTCGGGAAAATGCACCACCGTGCA
>BLKR01016196.1:30000-34403 GCA_011170035.1 Teleogryllus occipitalis | reverse complement strand
TCTGTAAATGGCAGTGGACTCCTTTTTAAAATAGAATTTACGCTACGAAGCCGTTTTTTCAAAAAATATTTCCAAAAGTTTTAGAAAATTTTTCTCATAGTTCTGGGAAGAAATTACAAAAAGTGGGCTTATAGCGCGATGACGACGTGCTTCCTAAATCCAACGCCGTGTCAATCATGCAAATCGAATGAATACGAGCGGCGTAAAGTGAAATTTCGGAAAAACCACGTCACCCCCCCTTCGCGCTCCACACCGTTGCGTCACCCGACCTTTGTGGGAGCTCCCTCGTCGCGGCCGAACGGCCAAACCCGGTGGCCTGCGGCACGGGAGGAGTCAGTGTTCTCAGGCAGGCAAGCCGGGCAGTCGCAATTTATGCTTTCGTCCCTTTCAATCTCAATAAGTTTTTCTCCACTTATCAAACTAGTAATGCTGTAACACAACCAAACGGTCTCGTATCATCTGTAATAGTCGTATATAACTATATATCTCGTTCACATATTTCCGTTTTCCTTCGAATACCATCAAAAAATTATTTGAAGCATCGAATATTGATTCCGATTTGGAAACTGATTTCAAGAAGAAAATTGAACTAATTGTGTAGATATCACCAATATTCCATTTCTAACATCTTATTTTACTTCTAAGACCTTCCGTTATCATACCACTAGCAGAAAGAATGGGCCGAGATTACGCACGAGCTCATTTATCCTGCGACTCGATTTTTGATCTCAAAACGGCGTTTGTCTCCTTGATAGATTTCACCTGTTGAACCTGTTTTCGCAAGTAAAATTGCCGATGCTAATTTTAAAACTGTTTTCATACTTTCGGACAAATTTGAAAAAGAGATAAAATAGCACACAGGCGAGATGTCTCCAGAATTCAACGCCATTTCGTACACTGAAATAGGATAAATTGAATTATTTGGACAAATGTAGAAAACAAAATCTGCAGTAATGTCAAAATTTCGCGGCACTGCCCGACGATCTCATGGCTAGAGTCCGTATTCTAATGAAATTACATATGTTTCAATGTACTGTACTGAAATTTGTGATCTGGGCGAATTGTTAAAATCTTAACATATCTAATTATTTTCATCACATATTTTGTACAGTATTATGTATTTTACACATTTTTCTCATTTTACAATTTTTTACAAATCTACCAAATTTCTTGAAATTTTTTCCGATAACATATTTGGTTAATTTTGAAAAAGGTTTCTTTTAAATTTGTTTTATTTTTTGTTTAGCAATAACCATATTTTTTATACTAATTCAGAAATGCCTCACGTAAAGATATTGAAGAGAGTGCTCGAAGATTCTGCTCGTCCTTGAGTTTTCTACGTACGTACCATTGTCATTGCTGACAGAGATAAATGCATCTTCTTACACAAACGGTAGGCAGAGAAAGTATTTTTAAATTCGATTTAATGAATATTTTATTTATGGAATTTCAAAATGTGAACATTTTACTTTCTTCCTCTTCCCAATCCCCTTCTCAATCTTAGAAGAGAAAGTTATGTAATCGTGCACTGGAAAACTCTTATTGCCGGGCCCTGGTAACGTAAATGTGGATAAATTCTGTTGCAATATAAAAAATTACTTCTTATAAGTCGTGCTGTATGGGTCCTTGATACCTAAAAATTGATTGACGCCAAAACGTGTCTGTCTGTTTGTGGTCAACGCCAACGCCTAAACCGTTCTGCGAATTTTCTCTTCTTCCTTTCAGGGATTAGGCATGAATGGCTGTTCCGTCTTCACTTGCACTTCAGCTCCATCTCTTCCTGGGCCTCCCGACGTCTCTCCTACCCTTCGGTCGGTATTGCATCACTAAGCGTGGAATTCTTTCTTCACCCATTCTTCTAATGTGATGTCTCCATGAACTCTGTATTCCTCTATCTTTTCATTTATATTTTATATATCCAGTTCTTTACAGATATCTTCCTTTCTTATGTGATCTTGTTTTATGCAGCCTTTAACTTTCCTGAGAAATCTCATTTCCGCTGCTTGGATTTTACTTTTATGTCTCTCTTTTGCTATCCACGATTCACTTCCATACATGAGAATTGGAGCAGCCATTGTTTTATAAAATTTTAATTTTGGTGTCTTTCCTTGTTTTGTTCTGAAGTATACGGTTTATTATGCCATATAGTGATTGAAATTTATTGGTCTTATTCTGTATGTCTTTATCTCTGTCATAACTGATCTCGCAACCAAGATAATTGAAATTAGAAATCTGTTCGATTACTGTATCGTCAATTACTATTTTTGAGCGAACGGGGTGTTTATCATAATGGGCCATAACCTTTATTTTTTTTCATATCCGGACATTATATTCGAGCCCTCCCAGTAGATGTAGTTTGTATACGTAGATGTAGTTTGTATATATGTATGTTTTTGTAATTCGTCTTCACTTTCTTGCAGTATTGTTATGTCATCTGCATAAAGAATAACATTTAGATGTTTGTTCTTTAACTGGATTCCAGGACCCACTATACATTTCCATTTTTTAATAAGATCTACATATGTATTAAATAGCGTTGGAGATAAACTACATCCTTGTTTGAGTCCTCCATTTGTCAAAATTTCTTCAGTTTTCTTCGTACCAGTGTTTATTATAATTTGTGCCCGTATATAAACTTTTTATGGTATTTATTAGGTGAAAAAGAAAGGGACTGAGAATATGGAACGACTGTATAGCAAAAGCGGTAAATGATAAAGAAATAGCATACAGAAATTTCCTACAAAACAAAACACTCGAAGCAAGGGAGGAATACATACAAAATAGGGATAATGTTAAACATTTAATTAGATCTGCACATAACGATTCATGGGATAGATTTATAAGTAATATAGAAAACGATATACATGGAAGGCAAATGTTTGCTTATAAGGTATTTCGGCATCTAAATAAGTCAGAGAAAGATGTTGCAGATATACAAATCATTAACGAAGAACAATGGAAAGAACACTATAGAAAACTTTGGTGTACAGAAATCATCAATTCTCAAGAGGAAGAGCACTGTTACAACAGTTCGGTGGACCTCATCTCTTTGGAAGAATTTAAATTAGCATTAAAAACAATTAAAAACAGGAAGGCATGTGGCCCTGATGGTATTAACATGGAACTTTTAAAATACGCAGGACCTATCTGTGATTTTAGGTTGCTTCATCTGTGCAGTGAATGTTGGAAAATTTATAAAACACCTAATAGCTGGAAAACGACGGAGGTTATATCTTTAAAATGGGTCAAAGAAATGAGTGCGGGAACTATAGAGGTATTGGTCTCATGAATGTCGCTTATAAAATATTTGCAAAAATAATTAATGGTCGATTAAAAATCATTACAGAAGTTAAATTACAAGAACAAATGGGATTTCGGAAAGGACGCTCATGCAGTGACAACATTTTTAGTATCAAAAGGATTTTAGAAAAACGACGAGAAGTCAATATGGAGACCCATTTAGCCTTTATTGACTTCGCGAAAGCCTTTGACAGTGTGGATCGAGTCAAATTGTGGAATGTAATGAGTGAAAGTGGTGAATTTTCTCCAAAATTGATATTCCTCAATCAACCTGAAAGAACTCGCGCCTTTGGGAGATTTAAACTAATATTTTAATGTTTTAGGGTACCATATATTAAGCCTCAAACTCATTTTCAAAATCTTCTCAAAAGTCACCAAATTATTTGATTAAATTTTGTCCTCGGGTAGTGTACAGAACGCAAAGAAATGTGCAAGTATGGTGTTTGTTGACATCCCTTATTTTTAGAAAACGTGCTAACGTGCAACTTTTGGGGCGTATTCCTACAACTATAATAATGATATATATTTTCCTTACTGAAATCTGTTCTGACAGATATGGAAATAAGATCATGTACAATTTTTAGAGAAATATGAGTAGTTTTCCTGCAATTTCGGGTGGCAATTTGGTAATTAAAAATTGTAAAGTTTTCTCGAAAAGAGCTTCAATTCTTTTTGCTTAAGAACAATAAAAAATATGATGCTGGTCCCATTTTCGCCCAACCCGCCGTATTTTCGAAGATTGCAAAGGTCATGTAAGTTAATTGAAAAACCGCGTTGTTTTAGAGTAATTTGTGAATGAAATTGATGTATATATTTAAAAAATTCTCAACCACTGCAATTTTTTTTCCACGGATAGAAGGGACGCTTAAAAGAATTACCTTTTTCGTTGAACTCTATCAATTTTCGAAAATTGCAAATTTAGAAATAAAGCCAGAAAGTATGTGATGTATCATCGCTAGCTTTATTTGAAATTGTACTGTAAGGATACTTACAGTGTAATTGTACTAAATGTTTTCTAATGAAATTTGATGTCACATATTGCAGGAAAATCTGATTGTACATATTCGTTTTTTAGCGTTTTCCTTATATATTTATGTTCATAT
>BLKR01016196.1:0-27500 GCA_011170035.1 Teleogryllus occipitalis | reverse complement strand
CTTTCATTTAAAGGAAAAAATATTACAATCGGTTCAGTAGAAGCTCTAAACGAAGCCATGGCAAAATACCTTATTTTTTTAAATATATAGATTGGGAAAATTAACATTCACTTTCTTGCATCTTTTTTGTGCAGCTTTTTGCACAAATCCAATATAGCAAATTTTATTAAAAAGTATATAATTTATTTATTATTAAAGTAAGAATATCCCGACTTACAGAATTTTATACAAATCCATTGACACGTTTGGCGAAAAGAAGAACGCTTTAATTTTTCCTCCTTTTATCAAGAAACTATTTTTGACATATTTAAAAAAAAAATGTTATGCTTCCTTACCTTATGGTTTGAACGATTCATGTTTCGTGATTTTTTTTTTTTTTTCATTTTGTTCTTTTTTTCTTTTCGTTGTCTCGAACGCTCGGTAATGTCACTAACAGACACCTCCACTTCCTTGCCACAGAATTATTCGATGTAGGATATCCAACTCAACAGTAAATAGCTATATTGAAGCAAAATGTTTCACATACAGTAAGAACAATTTCATGTCCATTTCGTGGTCAGTAGCTAACTGACTGATTCTCTATATTATGAAGTTGTAAAAATTTCAGGTATTTGAACCGTTACTGCTTTAAATACTGCAAGTGAGGTGTTATGTTCGGAATAACACACGCTTTTAAACAACACAGATTTATTAACAAGAAAGTACGCACGGTACAATTCCAAAGCCAAAAGAATGTACCGAATTACAATAGCCAAAGTCGAATTCCAATAGTCCAGGAGATGTACAAATACAAAGCGGGCTCTAACCGTTAATCAACACAGAATTTCCTAATAACTTGCCGGGCCAATTATAACTCTATCACAATACAAATCTCCTAGCTCTATTACACCAATTATCACAACTCTAGCGCACTGCTCTCCGGGCAGGCGGTGCCCGCTCTTAAAGCGGGCGGCGCTGCAGATTCGCACTCCGGCCGCTGGCTCTCCGGCCAGCTCGTCGCTTGGGATTGGGCGGCGTTTCCCATGCTCCGCTGCCTCTGCCGACTCCCTTAACTGCCGCCGAGCGCTGCCCTCTAGGCGCGCATTTCGAAAGGTGTTCACAGCCGCGACATGAGGATTAGCCAAAATACCTGGAAGAGCTTCTCATTGTTTCTCTCGAGCGGCCGGGGAAAATCCGGATGCCCAAGGAACCCCAACCCATCGGGACTCAAAACAGGAAGTATGAGTGAATGCTTTCTAAAAACTAAGGTTTGGAAATGCCTATCTTTTTATGTAACTTTTATAATAATAGAAATCGTGTTTACCTTTCCCTCTAAATAAGCGGTAAATGACTCATTTGCTACTACATGGTAAATAGCAATAAAATCATAAAGAGAAGGATTGTTGACATGTCACGTAGTTCATAAACATTTTATAAGTGAAAAGGTGATTCTCTAAGACAATTTCACGACAGTTATGGATGGAGTGGAGGGGAGTCAGATTAGAGAATGCAAATGTTTTGCTGATCTCATTCGGAATTTTACATGTACGCGTATATAAAAGAACAGTTTGTTCATACGATTATCGATTCTTTTCATTCACAAACTACTCATCAAGCTTAAAACATCGATAATAAACATCAGATTTCATAAATGTTTCATTTTTTTACGAAATATGTTCATGTGTCTATACAAAATCTGTTTTGAAAATATCAACATCAATGTTGCATCCCTATCTGCTACACCTAGATGAGGATCACCGATTTAATACTTTTGCATTGTGATTCACATTCCCTAATAGGTTTATCAGTGAGACCGGTAAACCATGTTTTACTAGTAGTATATTATTAAATCTTATAAATTGAATTGCTACTCAATTAAATGTTACAGAAAAGCGTATACGATCTTCAGAAAAATAGTATCTCAGTGTAAAAATGTAAAAGTTGGCGAATTAATAACTGTGTAACAAAACATATTATATCCGCCTCATAGACGGATATTCCTCTTCTAGTATGGTATTCCTATCTAAGGATTAAAATTTTATTGCTTTCATGACAATTCAATGCATTACAAAATACATAAATGTGTCACAATGCAATGATTTACACTATATTCTTTTAAAATATCATTTGCATAGTTTGTACCAAAATGATGCACCGGGAATTACTTATTCCCATCTTCAAGTTTATACAAATATAACAGATTCATTTTATATCAATATAACTTAGCAAGTAAGCTGGGACATGTCATGATTCTTAATATTAGATTTCGATGTTTGTTAAAGCGTTGGATTCAGGATGCATCTCGCCTACGCGCTATTTTACTACTTCAAATTTGTCCGAAAGTATGAAAACAGTTTTAAATTTAGCTTCGGCGATTTTACTTGGTGAAATTCACCAAGGAGACAATCGCCGTTTTGAGATCAAAAATCGAGTCGCAGGATAAATGAGCTCGTGCGTAATCTCGGCCCATTCTTTCTGGTAGTGGTATGATAACGGAAGATCTTAGAAGTAAAATGTATGTAAAATAAGATGTTAGAACATGGAATATTGGTGATATGTACATAATTAGTTCATTTTCTTTTTGAAATTAGTTTCCAAATCGGAATCGATATTTTGAGTAATGCCTCAAATAATTTTTTGATGGTATTCGAAGGAAAACGGAAATATGTGAACGAGATATATAGTTTTATACGACTATTACAGATGATACGAGACCGTTTGTTTGTGTTACAGCATCACTAGTTTGATAAGTGGAGAAAAATATATTGAGATTGAAAGGGACGAAAGCATAAATTGCAACTGCCCGGCTTGCCTGCCTCAGAGCACGGCCACGGCACGGTTTGGCCGTTCGGCCGCGTCGAGGGAGCTCCCACAAGGGTCGGGCGGGTGACGCACTGCGTGGAGCGGGAAAGGGTGGTGACATGTTTTTCCGAAATTTCACTTTACGCCGCTCGTATTCATCCGATTTGCATGATTATCACGGCGTTGGATTCAGGAAGCACGTAGTCATCGCGCTTTAAGCCCACTTTTTTTTTAAATTTCTTCCCGGAACTATGAGAAAAAATTTCTAAAAAATTTTTGGAAATCTTTTCTGAAAAAAAAACGGCTTCGTAGCGTAAATTGTATTTTAAAAAGGAATCCACTGCCGTTTACAGATTGAAAATCGAACAATTGTTTCAGACGTTATCGGTCTAGTAAATTCCCTGTGATGGTGCTGCGATCAATTGATTTTTCCTATAAGTATTTTTCGGTATATTTAGCCTTAAAGGGCTCTCTGTGTTCGTCGCTTGCAGCCCCATTCTGCTGCGGAACCCAGCTTGGCGTCTGTTGCTTCTGGCGAGGAGAGGACCGAGCGTCCAGCCTTGGCCACACGGGTTCTCTCTCCGCCACCGCGCAACCGCCAGCCAACCAGAGGGAGCGAGGTCGCTGAACGTGGACCCGAGGAGGAAGGAGCGAGAGCGGGTGGACCAGCGGAGGCGCAGCTGATAAACGACGTGACGATTGGGCCTGCGTTTCGACTTTGTCCCCTGCGACGCAATCCCTCCCACTCCCCTGGCGGGGACTGACACCCCTATCATGGCAAGGACGATGAAACCCTCCCAAAAAGCCTGAAAAAAACGATTACACGAACCCCAGCCCATCTCTATTCTTGAGATGAATCCCTATCGAAATTTGAGCTGAAATTCTACTCGAATCCATAACAACCGTCCAAGAAAGGTTTGAAAATTGTTAACGCTTTGATTGTAATCGTATTGCCGTGGTGATAAATGTACTTTCTCGAGAGGACGAAGTAGAGTTGTTAAGTGTTGATCGAAGCATCGGAGGAAGAATTTAATATCTGCCTATACACTCAAGTGCAAATAGACGGGGAAGAAACGATCGTGAATCTTTACTGATGGTGTAATGACGTAACCTCAGTTCCGAGATGCGCGCTCTCGGGCAACGCGCTATGATTGGTCGGCGCCGGCTAGTCCAATCCGTCCGACGACGAGGCGCCGACGCCGAGGTTATAAAAGGACAGAAGTGCCGTCCGTCTGTGACGTAGAGGAGGGTTCGCGCGTAGCTCGCGTAGTGGACGGATCGCGGAGTGACTGTTCCCGAAGTGTTTGTTCCCGAAAGCGTGTGCATAGTTTAGACTAGGCCAGACCGTGACCTTGAAGAGGGTCTCGGCGCTAGGCGCTAGGCTCGGCGCTTAGGAGAACGAGCTCGGCTCGGAGTGTTTCGATTTCGCGGAGTGTCCGTTTGAGAGCGTGTGAAACTAGACCGTGACCTTGAAGAGTTTCCCGCTCAAATCGGTAAACCGCACAGTGAAAAGTTTGTAGAGCAAATCGGTAAACCGCATAGTGCGAGCGCCCCGTGTGGCGATTGGATGCAGAGGTTGAGCACGGCTCCCTCCGTATTCACGTGTTTAGTGCTTTTCCTTACACTATAAACCAAATGTATTCAGATCTAGTATTAAACGCGAATTAGTCAAAACTGCTTTCGAGTTAACAGAAAGAAAATATAAGTGCAAAGTGATCAAGTAAACTCGGATAAACAGAAAACAGATCGTGTATAGCAAACTGAGTTGTGTATAATTGTGTAAATATAGTATTAGGTACTTCTAGTGTATTAGCCAAGCTGTTTTGTGTAAAATTGTTTTGTGTAAAACTGTGTAAATATAGTATTAGGTACTTCTAGTGTATTAACCAAACTGGTTTAGAATTAGCATACTGAGTTATAGGTACTTATAATGTAATAACTAAATTGTTTAAAAGTAGTATACTGAATTTAAAGTATCCAAAGCGCGTACTGCCAAATCTACCTCTTTGTTTAAACAACATTTTTCAAATGAGCGTTAACATCTTCAGCTAAATGCAAGGAGCGGAAGTTTCTCCTGAAGGCAGCCCCATACGTACCCGCGCTAGATCGCAGTCAACTTCAACTCGATATAACCGAGTTCGATCACGAAATCATTGTAGATCCTGCCAATTTCTTGATGAAAACATAAGCCATACGTGTAACGTAATACGCCAACACGATCCAGCTCTTCTAAAGGACCTCGAACAAATTCGCAGGGATGCAGCCAAAGCTGCTGTAGCAGCACGCAGTCAACATGGTGCAACTCAACCTACCACGAGCTGCAACAACCAAAGTGGTGAGTCTGTTCCAAGCATAAGTGGAACTGCGGCGCAAACTGCTAGTGTCACTTCTTCCCACCCATCAACCCCCACTTCGCCCACAAGCCAGTCGGACGCGTCCCTATCAGCCATCAGCGACCTTTCCGGCAAAATGAGCTCCGCCGAAACCACCCCAGAAAAATCGGGCAACCAAAATAACTCAACCGAAATGGACGAATCAAACTCGAATGGCAGAAAGGAAGAGCAGCCTACTGCAATCACCCTGACAGAGGAGGAACGTGCTCAAGGCTGGGAAATTGTAGGTAAAGCTTTTGGCGCCCCTAAGCGGGCACAACAAACCCAGGCTTGGCTCCATCTAAACGCATTACCAATAAGTAACCGTTACCAAATTCTTACACCTAGAGACGCAACTTCACGCGTGCCTCAAATCTCGCCTCCTCAAACTGCTCAAGGGCCCACCGGTGCTCCAGCTACCGCGCCCCAAACTACGCTCACCCAAGGTGCCCCACTACTCACTGGCACTCAACAAACAGCACAGTCACAGCAACAAACTCGTGCCCCTACGCTTCGGCCTAGAGAAGTTGTAGGTGAAATTTGTATTCAAATGCCAGTGGATACGCAAGCAATATTAAACCTGCTTAAACCGAAATTAACACAGATATTACGGGGCACAGTAACCCCAGCCTTTTTCACCCTGAAACCCGGATGTATTAAAGACCACACCACCGTAATTAAAGAACTGGAAAAAATGCAATCACTAAACAGGCATTTCTTCCGCCGGGCAACAGAAGAACGCAGGCACCGACTAGTCATCAGAGGCCTCCACGGGGGAGCTGATCTAAACAGCATCAAACAAGAAGTCGAAGCATACGGGATAACAACCCATCACATATTAATGATGAAGCGGGCGCGATTAACCGAAAACGGAGAAAAGTACTTTGACTCACTCGGTCTCTACCTCATAGAATTCAACTTCTCCCAAATAACTAGAATCAAAAACATCCCTGCCCTACTCAACACCTTAATTAGATAGGAGGAGCACAGAGGAGCACAACGTACACCACATTGCAAAAGGTGTCAAATGTGGGGACATTCTCACAACGGATGTCGACGAAATCCAGTGTGCCTTTACTGTGGTGAAGACCACAGCTTTGACAACTGCGCCAGAAACGGCCAACCAAGATGTGCCAACTGCGGAGAGGCTCACGTCGCAAGCTACGGCGAATGCCCGGCACTCCACGCATACAGGGAAGCACGTACACGCCAACTCCTAGGAGCACGCCAGAAACGTGCAGATGCAGATGCAGCTCGCCGCAGAAACGCGTATACACCACCAAGCAGAAATATAATTCCCGCTCAAGCACAAACACTGTCCCAGGGTGCTCCTCAAAGAGAGGCCTTCCCCACTTTGCCAGGATCGGAAGGAATTGCCCCCACTGCTCTAGGCTCCGGATTTGCCGATGCTACAGCAGGCCGACAAATAGAACAACAAGCAAACAATATGCCCTCTTCAAACTCCCCCCTCTCCGGGTTCGGCGAGCTCTTTGAACTAATAAAACTATTACAAGGCGCTGAAATAAAGAACCTAATTCTACTAATAAAAAACGCCGTCCAAATCTTAAAAACCCCAGGTGATATATTTACAAAACTCACCCTCCTTGCCCCCTTAATTGAACAGGCCTTTCCATAAACAACCTTCTAAAAATTGTCCATTGGAACGCAAATGGAGGCCTAAATAAAAAGAAGGACGAAATACATCAGTTCATTTCAGACTACTGCCCCCACCTAATCTTAATACAAGAAAGTCACCTCCTGCCGAGTGACAACTTCTCTCTTCGCAACTTCATCATTTACAGAAATGATCGTTCTGGCCCAAACCGCGGCGGTGGCACCCTCATTGCAGTCAGACGCACCATCCCGCATACGCTCCTAGGAACTCCGCCTCTCGCCAGTATCGAGGCCACAGCAGTGGAAATAGGGACGCCGCGCGGACCAATTGCCATTGTCTGCTTACAAGCGGCCCCAGGAACCTCTCTCTGACTCTGACCTCGACGAGCTACTAACGCTCGGGGCGCCGATAGTCATAGCGGGAGACCTAAACGCCAAACATCCGGACTGGGGATGCAGAGCGGAAAACTCAGCAGGCACTCGCCTATTACAATATCTAAATAGGAGCAATCAGCTTAACATTTCCCCTCCCACATCCATAACCCACCTAAGAACAAACCCAATCACCAACACCATCGAAGGAGACATCCTTGATATAGTTCTTCACTCCCCCTCTCTTTCTCTCACAATCCCCAAACCACTTCATGACCTAACCTCAGACCACCTTCCTGTAATCTTCGCTCTTCACAACGAAATCTTCCCTGCTCCCCTACCTACTAAAATTAAAACCGATACTGACTGGAAACTTTACCAAACAAAACTATCAAATAAAATCCTGCAAAATCCATCTCTATCCACTCCACATGAAATCGACAGAGCAATAAACCATCTAAATTATCAAATCAGATCAGCCTTCAACGAAACAACCCAAAAACTTCCTGACACCATCAACCCTTCATCACAAACCCCTGTTGAGCTAATCCGTCTCATCCAAGAGCGCAGAAAGGCGCAACGCATTTACCAGCGTTCCCGCGACCCCGACGCCAAGGCTACATACCAACGCATGCGGCGGAAAACCTCCAGGCTTTTGCGGGAGCATAGGTCTGCGATGTGGGAAGAATACGTTAAAAACTCACAGATAAATAATGCCGAAGATCTCTGAAAACTGCAGCGGGCCCTTCGAAATAAAACCCCAGCCATAACAGCCCTGGAACGCCCAAATGGACTTCCACCCACTTACGATCCAGCTATCAAAGCAGAAATCTTCGCAGACTCACTTCAAAAGCGCTTTTCGCCCCCAACCATAGCAAACCCGCTGCAGCTCCCAGCCACCGCCGCCGAAATTCATTTCGATCCTTCACCTCCATCAGAAATTTCGTCCGACTGGCACATCAAAGCGGATGAGGTACGCGATCTACTAAAAAACATCAACACGAAGAAATCGGGAGGCCCGGACAAGCTCTCGGGTGACATGCTCAAGCATCTACCTCTCAGGGCCGCCCATTTCCTATCACAAATTTACACTGCCTGCATATCCGTGCAGTACTTTCCTTCCATCTGGAAAACGGCCACTGTCATACTGCTTGCGAAACCAAACAAAAACTCGCGTCTCCCGGAAAATTACCGGCCTATATCTCTCCTGCCGATTCTCGGTAAACTCCTGGAAAAAACAATCCTCAAGAGAATCCAACGGGACCTCGAGATAAACGGCACCATCAGGGAGACGCAATTCGGTTTTCGCAAAAAACGCTCCTCTGCGATGCAGGCGCTCCGCTTCGCCTTTTTCGCCTCCTCAACTCTAAACCGCCACTGTTCTCTTCCTGCTCTATTCTTTGACTTCTCTTTTGCATTCGACACAGTCCACCACCCTCTACTTCTTCACAAACTACGCCCCTACATCCCATCTCACATACTCAACTTAATCACCAACTACCTATCTCATCGCCATTTCTCAGTTAAATACCAACTATTCACTTCTTCAGCCCGACCCATTGAAGCCGGCGTCCCCCAGGGCGCCGTTCTCTCGCCATTTCTATTTTCCCTCTTCCTAAATGATGCGCCCACCGTTGCTGGAGTGGAAGAATTCATATATGCTGACGACCTAGCATACGCAGTAAAAGACAGCCGAATAAACATTGCCATAAAAAGGCTTCAGCGTGGCGCAAACGCTCTTTCGAATTGGAGTGCGGAAAACGGCCTCGCGCTGAATGCACGGAAATGCCAGGCCATAATATTCACACATAAACTCAAACACAACACACACACAATCGCTCCCATCCGCCTAGATGCACACACCCTTCCGTGGCAAAACACCATAACATACCTAGGAGTAATTTTTGACAGAAGGCTCACCTGGAGAACCCACATTAAGGATGCCCGGAAAAAGATGACGTGGCGAATCACCTCACTACTGCCACTATTTAGAAGTCACTCACTTAAAGATAAAACCAAAATTCATCTTTATCTCTCCTGCATCAGAAGCGCAGGGCTGTATGCATGTGAAGTCTGGGCGACAGCGCCCCAAACAACCCGGGAACTTTTCACAAGGGCGGAAAACTATTTCATCAGATCAGCCCTAAAACCGCCCCTGGTGAAGCCTACGCAAACGTATTACTTTCACACAACATCAAAACCATCACATCCACCATCCATACAATTGCCACGGAAAGGATACAAACCATCTTCACACACACAAACACATATCCCCTCTTTCTCTCATACCTCCAATATTACACCAAACCATCACGACATAAAACTAAAAAACTCCCCTCCGATATCATCTTCCTAAAACCTCCATGATAAAAATCCCCTACAAGAAACACACTCCTTATCCCAGCATCTCCCACAGCAGAAGCGCCGCAGATAAGGAACAGCCCCTGTAGGAATTAAATGTTCTACCGTGTTTCTCCATTACATACATCGTCTTGTATAAAATTGTTTTATATATAATATGTCATCAAATCTATTTACCGGCCACCCATCAGTATGCAAATGAAATAGTAAATAGTAAATAATCAGTATGCTAATATGAAATAGTAATTATAAGCTTAAACAGTATAAATTTTCAACACTATAAAAGTGAAATGCCCAAGTAAAATATCAAGGCTGTAAATCCAACAAGCAGATATATTTTCAACTGTAAAACTATAGTACCCAAAGTATGAAATCGCAGCTGTAAGATCAAATGTATATATTTCTCAACACTTTAAAATGGTAGTGCCCAAATGTCAAATTAGCTTGTAAGTTCAAAATGTATATACCTCAAGTGCGAAATTGTAGATTGTAAACTTAAATAATAATGTACATATGTTAACATACAGACTATAGAACCCCAGGTAAAACGACAAAGAACATACTGTATGTAATGAATAAACATAATGTATAATAAAATGTATAAACAAATAAACAGAAAGAAAAAAGGAGACCGTTAGCGGGTGCGAAACGGGAAATGACACCACCAACCAAAAGGGAGCAGCAAAAACCCAAATCAAAAATAATGACACTATCAAAGCAATGCGGGCGCCCAAAAATGAGACAATCATAGGGCGCCCGCAAAAGAGAAGAGGAACACCACATCACCCCCTGAAAAAACAAACCGGAAGAGCTCCACCCCCGGAGCAGACCGTTCAAACTATTTACATCACGGAGAAGCGTCTGTGACGTGGAGTCGAGAATTCGAGTTCGAGTTGAGTTGCGCGAATCTCACCAAGAAGGAGTTTTAGGAGTTTTCTTTCGAGAAGTTTTAGGAGTTGGAGTTGAGTTGAGTTTAGTTGAGTTGAGTTGAGTCGAGAATTCGAGTTCGAGTTGAGTTGCGCGAATTGAACTTGCGCGAATTTTGACAGGTTGCATGTTTGATAACCGTACATATCTAAGTGTTTATAGTTGTGTTTATAGTCGCACACAGTTTAGTTGTGTTTATAGTTGTGTTTATAGTTGTGCAAATAGTCGCACACAGCCGTATGTTGACAGTTGCACTACTTAATATTTGCTTTAATAGCTGAACTGATAATTACCGTAGCGGACTGGTGTTGCACAGGTATTGATTTCCGTGTCGCACAGGAGTAAATTGCGATTCTAATCAAAAGTGCTCTCCAATAATCTCTCCGCTGAACAAAACCATGCTTGTCCGCCGGACATGCTAGCGGAGAAGCAAACGGAGAACTCTGCCGCCAGCCCGGTTCAGACGCGCGCCCGCGCACACCAAAAACTAAACCGCTCTATTTCTCTTCCGCGACGAAAACATTGTCGTGCCTGTCAGTTCCTCGATAACTCACTGGGCCACACGTGCATGGTGCCACGCCGCACGGACCCGGCCCTACAGGACGACATCGACGCGCTGCGGAGAGCCGAAGCGGAGGAAGCCGCCGCCAAGCGCAGCGCACGCGCCGCACCCCACGCGGCGCCTTCCACGCCGCCTGAGACGCCTGCCACGCCGCCCACAACAGCTGACAAAACCACAGTGGCGCCTGACGCGCTGACTGCCGCCCCTGAACCCAACGCGCCCACCGCGGCGCCTATTACATCGCCTTCATCACCTACAACTGGTGAGTCTGTGGAGGACGAAAACACCGCGGAGACGCGCACGTCTGGCCCTCCATCCCCCCGCCCACCCCGCCAGTCAGACACCCTCACCATGAATACCGCCGAGAGCGAAAACGCCCCCGCTGCAAACTCCCCCGATGACAATGACGACGGTTGGCAACTCGTGGCGAAGCGCGTGTTCCTACGTCGCCAGGACAACTCAAATGAAAATCTATATTCCGTGCCGGTGCGAAACCGCTACCAACTTTTTACACCGCGCAACTCTGCCGCCCCTCAGGCACCACCCACACCGGCGCAGCAAAACACTGCCGCCCCCTCCCGCCCCCCTCAGCCCCCACGCCCCCGAGAATCCGTCGGGGAAATATCAGTCCAACAGCCGGTCGACGTAAAGGCAATCCTAGCTGCCCTTACACCCCACATCACTGCCCCCCTCCGCGGAACCACCACCCCCGCCTTTTTAACATTGAAACCCAGCAATCGCGCCGACCACGGCAAAATAATTCAGATACTCGAGCGAATGCAGAAATTCAATCGAGACGCCCAGTTTTTCTTCCGCCGGGCGACAGCCGAGCGACGCCACCGCCTCGTCATTCGCGGCCTTCCCGCCGACGTCAGCACAGACGAGCTGCGCGAAGAGCTAGAGAGGGCAGGGCTGCACACTTTTCACATAAGTGAAATGCGGCGCCCTCTCTACTCCGAGCATGGCAAAACTTTCGCCAGCCTCGGCCTTTACATGGTAGAAATTGACCACCAAAAAATAAATCAGGCAAAAACAATTACAGTATTGAAAAACTGTATCATCGCGTGGGAGAAGCATCGCGGGAGCGACAGGGTACCGCACTGCAAGCGGTGCCAAATGTGGGGCCACTCCCACAACGGGTGCAGGAGAAACACTATCTGCCTGTATTGCGGAGGCGGTCACGCCTTCGAGGCATGTCAACGCACAGGAACACCGAAATGTGCAAACTGTCAGGGGCCGCACACCGCCAATTACGGCGAATGCGTAGCCCTTGCTAATTACAAGGCCGCGCGGGCGCAGCGCCTCGCGGGTGCGCGACAGGCGCGCTCCGCCGCTGATCATGCGCGACGCATAAATAACTTTGCAACACCGCGCACAGCGCTTGTCACCTCAACGCCCGTTGCTCCCACCCCAGACGCCTTCCCAGCGCTGCCCGGATTGGCCCCCGTCGCTCCCACCACTGCGAGCGCCCTATTGGCCCCCTTCGCTGACGTCATCACCGGCCGACCAACCGCGGCGCCCTCTGCTCCTCCCGCGAACTCAAACGCGATTTCGACCCCGACATCCGCTCTCGGCGGCCTCTCAGAGCTCTCTGAACTCGTAACACTCCTCCGCGGAGTGAATCTCACACTCATTATTTCCACAGTTAAACGCATTATAGAAATTTTCCGCGGCCCAGGTAACACTTTAGAAAAACTCCTTTCCATCATTCCCATCATCGAATCTGCCTTCCCATGAACCCTTCACTAAACTCCTTCTTCAAAATCGTCTTCTGGAACGGGAACGGCGGCTTAATCCGCAAAAAAGCGGAGTTAGAACAATTTCTAACTGACTATTCACCGCACGTCGTTCTCATCCAGGAGACACACCTCCTTCCGGCCGAAGCATTCTCACTTCGGCATTTCTTCACCTATAAAAACAGCCGTCCTGGGCCGCACCGCGGCGGTGGCACCCTTATAGCTATTCGGAAAAATATCCCACATACGCTTCTGGTAATGCCGCCTCTCGCCGCAATAGAAGCCAGAGCTGTTGAAGTAGGAACGCCGCAAGGAGCGATTACACTCGTCTCCGCTTATAAGCGGCCTCAACTTCAGCTAGAGGAAAGCGACCTCGATACGCTGCTGACGCTCGGACCGTCGGTAATTATAGCAGGCGATCTAAATGCAAAGCACAGGGACTGGGGCTGCCGTGTGCGGAACGCTGCGGGAAATCGCCTGCTCTCCTACCTGAATAGAAGCAATCAGCTCACCATTTCCGCTCCCCCATCTATCACCCACCTCCGCACCAACCTTTTTACAAATCAGATAGAAGGCGATATCCTTGATATCGCCCTTCATTCCCCCTCCATTTCCATCACAACCCCCAAACCCCTTCACGACCTGACATCTGATCACCTCCCGATTCTCTTTGCCCTGCAGAGAGCTCTCTTCTCCGCCCCCGCCCCAAAACCCAAACCCGTCACCGATTGGGCTTCGTTTAAAACGAAGGTTTCAAACAAGCTCATCGGAAACCCCGTCCTAGATTCCCCTCACAATATTGACCGTGCCATTACCCACCTCAATTACCAAATCAAAACCGCCTTCCACGAAAACTCCCACACCCCCGCACCTTCTCTGAACTCTAACCAAACACCCGTCGAGCTGATTCGTCTCATTCAGGAGCGCCGAAAGGCGCAGAGAGAATACCACCGCTCTCACGACCCCGCAACAAAAGCAGCGTATCAATCTATTCGGCGGAAAACCTCCAAGCTCTTGCGGGAGCACAGGAATGGGATGTGGGAACAACTCATTCAAAATTCCCAAATCAATAACGCAAAATATCTGTGGAAATTGCAACGGGCCTTGCGAAGCCCACAGCCGGCCACCACAGCACTTAATCGACCCCACGGCCTACCTCCCACCTATGACCCCGCAGTTAAAGTAGAAGTCTTTGCAGATACTCTGCAATCGCGCTTCTCTTCACCTTCTATCGATCTTTCTCTTCCAGCCACCGCCGCGGAAATTTCTTTTTCTCCGACGCCCCCACACGAAATTCCGTCTGACTGGCAAATCACTGAGGATGAGGTAAGCGACCAACCTAAAAACATTGACACGAAACGAGCGGGCGGGCCGGACAAACTCTCAGGCGAAATGCTTAAGAAACTACCTCCTAAGGCCGCCCGTCTCCTAGCTTCTATTTACACTGCCTGCATTTCTGTGCAATATTTCCCCGCAGCATGGAAATCTGCGACTGTGACGGTAATTCCGAAACCGAACAAAAACTCGCGTCTCCCGGAAAACTATCGACCGATCTCCCTCCTCCCGATTCTCAGCAAACTCTTCGAGAAACTAATCCTCAAGAGAATTCTGCCAGATTTCGAGCAGCGAGGAATAATTAGGGGGACGCAGTTCGGCTTTCGGAAGAATCACTCCTCCGCTCTTCAAGCTCTCCGCTTTGCTCTTTTCGCTTCTTCCGCCCTCGACCGCCACTGTACTCTTCCAGCTCTCTTCTTCGACTTCTCTTTCGCCTTCGATACCGTCCACCAGCCACTCCTTCTTCACAAACTTCGCCCCTACGTCCCCACATTTCTACTAAATCTAATTACAAGTTACCTGTCATCCCGCTCTTTCTCTGTCATCTATAAATCCCACACCTCCTCTTCTCGCCCCATTCTCGCCGGCGTCCCACAAGGAGCCGTGCTCTCTCCCTTCCTTTTCTCTCTCTTTATAAATGACTCTCCTACGACTACAGGAGTGAGCGATTTTATCTACGCTGACGACGTAGCGTTCGCAGTCAAAGATAGCAGAATTAAATTCGCCATTGCAAAACTTCAGCGTGCCGCAAACGCACTAACGAATTGGAGTGCGGAAAACGGCCTTACGCTGAATGCGCAGAAATGCCAGGCCATTCTCTTCACCCACAAACTTTCTCACAACGCGCACACCGTCGCTCCCATCCGCCTACACGCTCACTCTCTTCCGTGGCAAGACGAAATCAAATACCTAGGCGTCACATTTGACCGACGCCTAAACTGGAATGCACACCTACAAAAAACACAAAGAAACATGATACAACGCATACACTGCCTTCTTCCACTCTTCAAAACCAAATCCCTTCAGGATAAGGTAAAAATCCGCCTGTACCTCGCGTGCGTACGGAGCGCGGGGCTCTACGCGTGCGAGGTGTGGGCGGCGGCCGCGGGAACGCGCCGTGTGAAGGTCACGCGCGCCGAACACTCTTTCATTCGCGCAGCTTTCAAGCCCCCACCCGGAACAACGCTCGACACAGAGCTCACAAACAGAAACACTAACACAATCGCCTCCGCCATACACACACTTGCCACGGAGAGAATCAGAACCATTTTCACCAACATCCACCTCCACCCCCGTTTTGAGCCCTACACACAATACTACAACAAAAAATCACGACACAAAACCAAAAAACTACCCACAGACATCATTTTCCAAAAACCACCATAGTTTATCTATCACCTGCACACAACACATTTACACTACACAAACAACACTTAAACACCAAACACACACACATCAAACATGCATCGGCCTCCGCAGATCACCAAAGTTCTCATACTCAATCACCCGCATTCACTTCATTTCACTTCATTTCACTCATTAATCTCATCACTCAAAACCATGTAAATATGTAAATATTCCCACACCACTTCACTTCACTCATTAAACTCAACACTCATAAGCCATCCTGAAAAACATGTAAATATCCCCACAGCACCTGTGCATAAATTCTTAGAAATAAAATCAGGTTATATATTAGGTTATACATTAGGTTATATATTAGTTATGTTAACATCAGGTATTTAAAGATAGTTCATTAGGTATTAGGTTATATATTAGTTATCCAAACTATATTATTGTTCACATTAGGTACTCAAAGGCAATTTATTAGGCATTAGGTTATATTAGTTATGTTCACATCAGGTATTTAAAGATAGTTCATTAGGTATTAGGTTATATATTAGTTATCCAAATTACATTATTGTTCACATTAGGTACTCAAAGGCAATTTATTAGGCATTAGGTTATATTAGTTATGTTCACATCAGGTATTTAAAGATAATTCATTAGTTATTAGGTTATATATTAGTTATCCAAATTACATTATTGTTCACATTAGGTACTCAAAGGCAATTTATTAGGCATTAGGTTATATTAGTTATGTTCACATCAGGTATTTAAAGATAATTCATTAGGTATCAGGTTATATATTAGTTATCCAAATTATATTATTGTTCACATTAGGTACTCAAAGGCAACTTATTAGGCATTAGGTTATATTAGTTATGTTCACATCAGGTATTTAAAGATAATTCATTAGGTATTAGGTTATATACTAGTTATCCAAATTATAATATTATTCACATTAGGTATTTAAAATATAAATTGTATAAACTGTACATTATATTAATAAAAAAATTTAAAAAAAAGACCGGGGAGCGACTAACGACGGGAAATGACATGATGAAGCAACATCACTTCTTTTTGGGAGCAACTAAAAGAAAATGAGGGAAGAAAACGCAAAATAAAATAAGCAGAAAACAACAAGCGCGCCGCCCAAACACGAGAAAATCGTAAGGCGGCCGCAAAAAAGTCAAACAAATACTTGAAGAGAAACCACCGGCGGAAGAGCTCCCCACCAGGAGCAGGCCGCCAAATTTCGGCACTACACGACGTCCGTCTGTGACGTATACATACACCGTCTTCTTACCCTCTTCAGAACCAAATCCCTTCAGGATAAGGTGAAACCCCGCCTGTACCTCGCGTGCGTACGGAGCGCGGGGCTCTACGCGTGCGAGGTGTGGGCGGCGGCCGCGGGAACGCGCCGTGAGAAGCTCACGCGCGCCGAACACTCTTTCATTCGCGCCGCTTTCAAGCCCCCACCTGGAACAATTCTTGACACAGAACTCACAAACAGAAACACTAACACAATCGCCTCCGCCATACACACACTTGCCACGGAGAGAATCACAAACATCTTCACAAACATCCACCTCCACCCCCACTTCCAGCCTTTCACACAATATTACACTAAAAAATCACGACACAAAATCAGAAAACTCCCTACAGACATAATCTTCCAAAAACCACCATAGCTACCCATCACTTGCACACAACACATTCCCACTACACACTATGCACTACACAATAAACATCAAACACCGAACACATTCTCACCAGGCATGCACCGGCCTCCGCAGATCACCCAGGTTTCTCATACTCACTCCCACTCACCTCACCTCACTCATTAAACTCACCATCACCCACAAATCACCATAAAAATCACTGTCATGAAAATTTCCCACCATCACCCATGTAATCACATCACTCATACATTCACATATCACCTGCACTCATTCGCATCTTCACCTCACGTCTCACCTACATTCACCCCACCCACTCACTCATCTCACTTATTCACCCACTCATCTTCATGTAATTGTTAAATAATTACATATATATGTACATACATATATTCTTTGTCATGTCTATTCATTTACGCCATGAAATTGTTGCAAAGTTCACGTGTATTGTTATGTGTATTGTCTACGTGTCCTGTTTACGTGTATTGTTTATGTGTATTGATATGTGCGACTGTGTTGTGTTTTTGTAAAATCGTGTGAACGTGCATCAAGCTAAGTTGTATCACTGTAAATATCATTTTACTATATTATTGTAAATACTAATTCGCCATTCATACATCAAATATTCTAGACTAAGTAAATTAAGTAAATGCATTACCAAAAATATTAGGTGTTGGGTAGGCTAATTATCATAATTTTAGGTTATCATTTATTAGTTGTTAGAAAATCATTGGTTAGGGGTAGATTAAGCTAGGTTAAGTAACATATAAAAAACAAACAAAACCTGTAAAAAAACCTGTACAAAATAAATAAAAAAAGAGACCGGAGAGCGAGTGACGACGGGAAATGACTTGATGAGCAGAAAAACCTCACTTCTTTTTGGGAGCATCTAAAGACAAGAAATCGGCGCAACAAAAAGAGAACAACAAACAAAAAACAACAAAGCGCGCCGCCCATATATGAGAAAATCATAGGGCGGCCGCAAAAACTGGAACGCAAAGAAACTGAGAACTACCGGCGGAAGAGCTCCCCACCAGGAGCAGGCCGCCAAATTTCGGCACTACACGACGTCGGCGTCTGTGACGGACGACATGACGGACCGACTGACGGACTGACGAACCGACATGCTGGCAAATAGATATACGCCCCCGCCTATTTCACGCTCGCTGCAGCTCCCTACCACCGCCGCGGAAATTCAATTCAACATCACTCCCCCCATCACCATCTCGTCCGACTGGCACATCAAAGCGGATGAAGTGCGCGACCTTCTTAAAAACACAAACACGAAGAAGTCGGGTGGCCCTGATAAGCTCACGGGAGCAATGATTAAACATCTACCGCAAAAGGCTGCCGACCTCTTAGCACAAATCTACACAGCGTGCATTTCTGTGCAATATTTCCACTCGAATGGAAAGCGGCTACCATCACTCTACTTGCGAAGCCAAATAAGAACTCGCGCCTCCCGGAAAACTACCGGCCCATTTCTCTCCTGCCGATTCTCGGTAAACTCCTTGAGAAAATAATTCTCACGAGAATACAACGGGATCTCGAGAAAAAGGGCATTATCAGGGAGGAGCAATTTGGTTTTCGTAAGCAGCGTTCCTCTGCTATGCAGGCGCTTCGCTTCGTTTTCTTCGTTTCTTCGGCTTTAAGCCGCCGCTGCTCTGTTCCTGCTCTTTTCTTCGACTTCTCATCTGCCTTTGACACTGTTCACCACCCGCTTCTTCTTCACAAACTTCGCCCTCTTCGCCCTCTTCGACGTCATCTTCCTGAAACCTCCTTAATTTCCTCAAAACTTAATTGCTTAATTTCTTCACTCCTCCCACGTCAGTCAAGCGGGCGAGGAACAGATTCCAGAAAGACCACCACACTAGACTTTAATACTCTGAGCTATTATCTGTGTTGCACTGCGCTCTATGCCTTCTCTGCTACCTGCTTGTCTTCCATCTCTCTGTACTACTTTTGTGCTATTATATCTTGCTTTTTATGTTTCAATTCCTAACTCGATTCATTAACAGGTTTCAGATTGAAATGTAAATAACTATGTAAAAAGAAAAACATATTTAGTAACAAACTGAGTAAAAATAAGTAGATAGGAAATACCAAGAAAGATTAAAAGATTAAGAAACACAAGTAATAAACATTAGGATCTAGATAGGAACTAAGTAGGAAAACTAGTAAATATTTGTAAATAAGATCTAGGTAGGAAACATTGAGAATTAAATTAGGAATTAGGTATTAGGTATAGTGTAAAACATTGTAAATAACATGTAAATAACTTATAGATAGAATTTAGGTAAGGAAATTTTAGGAACATTAGGATTTAAGTAGGAAATGGGTATTAGATTTTAAGGAAATAATGTATAATTTAAATTAAATAAAAGGACCGGTTAGCGTGTGCGAAACGGGAAATGACTAAAGAACATCAACGGAGCAACCAAGCAAATATAAATGCAAGAGTTTGCAATAACAAACACCGCGGGCGCCCAACATGAGACAATCATAGGGCACCCGCAAAAAGTTTGTAAAACAAACAATTCAACAACAAATCGGAAGAGATCCACACTGGAGCAGGCCGAATAAACTGTAAATCTCCACCGTCATCGTCTGTGACGGACCCGCACTCCTCCCGCGTCCTCCTCCCGCTCTAAACCCGCACTCCTCCTACGTCAGCTGCGCCGCGGGCAAAGAACAGACTCCATAAATCCCACCAAACCACATTTAAAGCCACGTGCTTTACACGTGCCGTGCTGCACTCCTCACTACTTTCTGCTACCCGATTCACCACCCTTACTTTCTATTCTCTGTGTCATAACGTGTAAAAATCTATGTACATAATGAAAAACTATGTAAATAACCAGATATCAGGAAATTGTGTATAAACTAAACTGTGTAAAATTAGGTTCTCCGTCCTCTATACTACCATGTGTAATCAACATGTAGGAAATGTAAATAATCATGTAAATAATTAGGTATTAGGCAAAAACATGTAAAAATTAGATATTAGACAAAAATGTATATATATATGTAAATTCTTTGTAAATAATTAGGTATTAGGAAAGATAAAGACATCAGAAACACTAAGATTAGAAAAGTTAAGATTAGGTATTAGGTAAGATTAAGAAGACTTAGAGAAATTGGATATTTGTTAATAACTAAATATTAGGAAACTAAAGTAGATTCAAGACGATTAAGATATTAGGTAACTGTGTAAAAACTGCATAAATAAATACGTAGATATTAGGTAGTTATCAGACATATAGGTAGATATTAAGTATAGATTAGATAGATAGGTAGATATTAAGTAGATATCAGATAAGTAGATATTAGGTACAAATTAAACAGTTAAACAGAAATTAGGTAGATATCAGATAGACAGGTAGACACTAGGTAGAAATTAGATAGATAGGTAGATATTAGGTTTCAAGTAGGCAAAACTAGGTAGACACTAGGTACAAATTAGATAGATAGGTAGATATTAGGTTTCAAGTAGGTAAAACTAGGCATTAAGAACTAAGTTTAGGATTTAGGCAATTATTAGTATTAGGATTAAGAAATCAACATTAAGTTAATTTTGTTACAGAGAAAAAATTGTATACAGCTAGAAATTAAGTAGGAAATAAGATAAATTAAAATCTAGATGTAAGAAAAATTTTGTACCCATCTAAATAAAATTCACATAAAAAAAAATTTTCAAAAAGACCGGTAGCGTGTGCTAAACGAGAAATGACTAAAAACTTCTCAAGGGAGCAGCCAAACCAAACAGAAAATAAACACAAATAAAATCTCCGCGGGCGCCCAACATGAGACAATCATAGGGCGCCCGCAAAGAATTCGAAAACTAATCAAAAATAAACACCAAATCGGAAGAACTCCACACTGGAGCAGGCCGAACTACACTGTTCATCACCATGGTTGTCCGTCTGTGACGCACAAATATACACAGCGTGCATTTCTGTGCAATACTTTCCACTCGAATGGAAAGCGGCTATCATCGCTCTACTTACGAAACCAAATAAGAACTCGCGCCTCCCGGAAAATTACCGGCCCATTTCTCTCCTGCCGATTCTCAGTAAACTCCTTGAGAAAACAATTCTCACGAGAATCCAACGGGATCTCGAAAAAAATGGCATTATCAGGGAGGAGCAATTTGGTTTTCGTAAGCAGCGTTCCTCTGCTATGCAGGCGCTTCGCTTCGTTTTCTTCGTTTCTTCGGCTTTAAGCCGCCGCTGCTCTGTTCCTGCTCTTTTCTTCGACTTCTCATCTGCCTTTGACACTGTTCACCACCCGCTTCTTCTTCACAAACTTCGCCCCTACATCCCTCTTCATATTCTTAACTTAATCACTAGCTATCTCTCCCACCGCTCCTTCACTGTAAAATACCAACTTTTCACTTCTTCCTCTCGCCCTATTTATGCCGGCGTCCCCCAGGGCGCCGTCCTCTCTCCCTTTCTATTTTCCCTCTTCATAAACGATGCGCCGGCGATCACCGGAGTGCATAGCTTCGTCTACGCAGACGACATAGCGTACGCTGTGAAGTATAGCCGGATCGACTTTGCCACTAGACGGCTGCAGCACGCCTCACTCGCACTATCGAATTGGAGTGCGGAAAACGGCCTCGCGCTGAACGCACAGAAATGTCAAGCCATCACCTTTACACATAAACTCAGTCACAACACGCACACCGTCGCGCCCATCCGCCTAGATGCTCACACTCTTCCGTGGCGACAATCTGTCACCTATCTAGGCGTCATATTTGACCGCAAGCTCACCTGGAAGGAGCACATTAAAGAAGCGCGTAAAAAATGACATGGCGCATCAGCTCCTTACTACCACTCTTTAGGAGCCGCTCCCTTCAGGAGAAAATAAAAATTAGGATATACCTAGCGTGCGTAAGGAGTGCGGGGCTCTACGCATGTGAGGTCTGGGCCACGGCACCAGAGACCACGCACGAGCTGCTTACACGGGCAGAGAACTACTTTATAAGAACAGCTTTAAAACCAGCTCCAGGTGACGCCTATGCAAATGTTCTCCGTTCACACAACACAAACACTATTTCCTCCACCATTCACACGCTCGCCACGGATAGAATAACCTCTATCTTTTCAAACATCGACACACACACACACACACACCCTCTTTCGCCCCTACATCCAATACTTCTACAAAAGATCCCGCCTCAAAACCAAAAAACTCCCCTCCGATGTCATCTTCCTCAAACCTCCCTAATTTCTTCTTAACCCACACTCCCCCCTCGTCAGCTGCGCCGCGGACAAAGAACAGACTTCAGAAATCCCACCAAACTACATTCATACCACGTGCTGTACACCGTGCTACGCTGCACTTTATAATACCTTCTGCTTCCTACTTTACTACTTCATATTCTGTTCTCTGTGCTATTATGTGTAAATAACTGTATATAATGTAGATAAACATGTAAATAACTAGATATTAGGTATGCGTGATTAAAACTGCATAATTAATTTGGTACCAGAAAAGATTATGAAATTTCCGAGGTATAAGAACTTTGTATACAATTAGGTTTCAGGAAAAATAAACAAGACTCAGAAAGATTAAGATTTAGAAAGATTAAGACTAGGTATTAGAAAAGATTAAGAATTTTCTGATGCATACGCATTTTATAAAGAAATAAATATTAAAAAAAATAAAGAAGTATCAGAAGGATTAAGACCAAGATAGATGAATCATATGATACTATCAAGATGAAAGATTAAGATTAAAGATAGAAGAAACTGTGTAAATAACTAGATAACTTGTAAATAGCTAGGTATTAAGAAACTAGGATATAAGCTTAAGTAGGAACTAGGTATTAGGATTTAAGAAAACTTCACATAAAAAACTGTAAACAACTGGGTATTAAAAGTAGGATTAGGCTCCAAGTAGGCTTTAGCAAGAATAAGAAAGATTAAGATTAGATACTAGGAAAGATTAAGAACATTTCAAGGCTTAAGAACTTTTATAAAAGTTATATATTAGGAAAGATAAAGAAGACTCATAAAATTAAGATTAAAAAGATGAATCATATGACACCAAAGATGAAAGATTCAAATCAAGAAAGAAAAACCTGTGTAAATAACTAGGCAATCTTGTAAACAACTAGGTATTAAGAATCTAGGATAAGGTTTAAGTAGAAATTAGTTATTAGGATATAAGTAAACTTAACAGAAAACTTGTAATCAACCAGGTATTAAAAAGTAGGATTAGGCTCTAAGTAAGAACCAAATATCACAATTTAAGAAAACTATATGAAACACCATGAAAATTAAAAGATTAAACATTACGCTCCAGGTAGGAACTAGGTAGGAAAATTTTTGTAAATAACTGTTGATAGGACCTAGGTAGAAACATTTAGATTTTTACTAGAAATTAGGTATTAGGTATAATATATAACTCTGTAAACAACTTTGTAAATAACTTGTAGATAGGATTTATGTAAGAACATTAGGCAAATTAAGATTTATAGAGGAAATAGGTATTAGATTTAAGAAAATATTGTAACAGTTTAAATAAAATAAAAAAGGACCGGTAGCGTGTGCGAAACGGGAAATCACTAAAGAACATCAAAAGGGAGCAGCCAAGCATACAAAATGCAAAAGTTTTGACAACACTAAACACCGGGGGCGCCGAACATGAGACAATCATAGGGCTCCGGCAAAAGGTTTATAAAATAAAAACTCTGTAAAAACAATTCGGAAGAGCTCCACATAGAGCAGGCCGAAAAGACTGTCAATCTCCATGATGACCGTCTGTGACGCTACTTAACATCACGAACTTTTTCTGTCCGCTATCAATCTTTCACTTCATCTCCTCGTCCAATTCTCGCCGGCGTCCCCCAAGGAGCCGTACCCTCTCCTTTCCTCTTTTCATTATTCCTAAATGATATTCCCACTAACGACGGAGTGAGTGAATACATCTACGCGGATGATATTGCGTACGCAGTTAAAGAGACGAGAGTACAAGTTGCGGTTCGGCGACTACAGCGCGCCGCAAATGCACTATCGAAGTGGAGTGCGGAAAACGGCCTCACGCTGAATGCGCAGAAATGTCAAGCAATTCTCTTTGCACACAAATTCGCACACAACACGCACACTGTCGCTCCCATCCGCCTAAATGGTCACACAATTCCGTGGCAAAACACTATCAAATATCTAGGCGTAACCTTTGATCGCAAACTCACCTGGATACAGCACATTTCCAACGCTCATAAAAACATGACTTGGCGCATTTCCTCTCTCCTCCCAATATTCAGAAGCAAAACTTTAAAAGAACACCTCAAAATTCGCCTTTACCTTGCATGCGTACGGAGTGCGGGGCTCTACGCTTGAAGTATGGGCAACGGCCGCGGCAACAAATCTTCAACTTCTCACGCGAGCCGAAAACAACTTCATTCGCTCCGCATTTCGCCCCCACACAGGTTCAGTCTTTGCAGATCAACTCACAAACAGAAACACTGACACGATCACCAACACACTACACGAACTTGCCACGGAAAGCATGACAGCATCACACATTTAGATACCCACCCCCTCTTTCAAAAATATGCACAATACTACGCAAAACCCACACGCTACAAACTCAAAAACCTACCAACAGACATCATTTATCTCAAACCACCATAAACAACACATCGACACACACACAAAAACACAAATACCAAACTCCCATCAAATAAACACACCAAAGCGAGAGGTAGAGCACAGCGACGCCGAAACTCACTCACCTACAAAAGATGCAACTACAAAACTGTACTACAAAAAAAATGCTGCAGATCCTGTTAAAAATTGCCACAATACTGCCAAAAACCATGTACATACCTGTAAATATAAATGTAAATATAATAGATTGTACAATAACTGCA
Source organism: Teleogryllus occipitalis (assembly GCA_011170035.1). Lineage (NCBI taxonomy): Eukaryota > Metazoa > Arthropoda > Insecta > Orthoptera > Gryllidae > Teleogryllus > Teleogryllus occipitalis. Next base: position 2,538 of record BLKR01016196.1, on the reverse strand, counting down.
AGACCTGTAAATAGAATAGCTTCAGCTAACAGTGTAGGATATAAAGCAGAACATAACTTAAATGTAAACGGAGTACATACCTGTAAATATAGTAGATGTAAAGTACCGCAAAACATGCAAATAAAACAATACCAACAAAAAGTGTAGGCACCACAAGCCACTAAAAACAAATGTAAATAAACAAAAGTAAAAATAAGTAAATATAGTTTAATAATTAGTATGCAGTTAGTATTAGTATATAGTTATAAACATTGTATATAAATAAACAAACTCGAACACTGGACATAAACTCCACTTTATAAAACCTTAGACTTAGATTAGCATAGAATAACACAGAAATAACCCTTGTTGACTAGCAAGTAAGACCAGAATAAATAAGAATAGGAAGTAAGGTAGAATAGAACTAATTGTACAAACACTGAAATGTAAATAAAGAAATAAATTTAAAAAAAGTGAAACCGGGGACCGTCCGTGAAACGGGAAATGACAACTTCTAATGAGAGCAGCATCTTAGCACTGCAAGGGAAGGCAAGAAGTCCAGTTGAAAGTAAAGTGAACACAAGCATACGAGAGAATAAAAAGTTATCACCACATAAACACTCAGCGTCGGGACAACCGGCAAGAGTGAAAACACTCTTATAACTATTCATTTCGACAAGTGCGCGGAAGAGCTCCTGAAAAGGAGTATACCGCCAGAGACCTAGGAAAACGCTCTCGTGTGTGTCCGTCTGTGTCCTATTAGTTCCACTAGGTTAGATAAGCTCCATTTGTATTTGTATTAGGCTATATTAGGTTATACTAGCTGACCCGGCGAACTCTGTTCCGCCATAACAGCCGGTCCCATCTTTTTCTCGCGTCGCACTCACTGTGAGAAACTGTACTATCCTTGTTGCACTCGTGATAATAAAGCAATTGCAGATTTGTGTTTTTCTCTCAAACAAAGAAGAATTTCAAAAAACGCTCTGGTATTAAATAGATAATTAAAAAATCTATTACGTAGCAGAGCGTTTTTTTGGAATTGATTTTTGTTTAAGAGAGAAAGACAAAGCTGTAATCATAGGGACCGGCTGTTAAAGGCAATAAATAAGCAGATTTTAGAATTTATTAAGTTAAATTGTTTATTAGAAAATACAAATAAAAAAATTAAGTAGATTAATCATTCATTATTAATCCTGTATTTTGGTGCATAGGTTGCACTCTTCAGTTAAGTACCTTTTGATACACGACATTTTTTGTTTTATTATCAGGCGCAAAAACAAACAACGCAGATAATCTTCCGACCCGTGAACATACCACATATAATTGACCATGGAAAAAACATGGATATTCTAGATTGATACCACAAACTTTCAAGGATTGGCCTTGTGATTTGTTGATGGTCATGGCGAATGCAAGACGGATCGGAAATTGAAGTCTTTTAAATTGAAACGTCATATTGGTTGGGATCATCGGGATCCTCGGAATGAGAACTTCCTCACCTTTGAATTTTCCTTTGAGTATCGTCGCGTAAATTACATTGTTCATCAATTTTCTAACCACCAAACGCGTACCGTTGCACAGTTTTGGTTGGTTTATGTTTCGAAGCATGATTACTATGGAGCCAACTTTTAGGCGTAAATTGTGCGGTGGTAAGCCAGGCAGTTACTCTTGTGATTGAGAAGCACGAAGTCGAGCCATACTAACGCGGCACTCTTCACGTGCAATTTCTTGTTCTTCTTCAGTCCTTTCATTAGCAATGTTTCGTATCCTTCTTGCATTACGGCTTTGTTGGGAAAGATTCGATCGTCTTGGTCGCGGCATTGTTAATTATACTTCACTTTACTTTTTAACACGCTTTTATTAGCTCCACTTGTATCTTTGCTTGCTTGACTGCTTGCTTGTTCTCCGCTGCAGAACGCTTCTGCACAGAAAACTTAGGCGAAAAGACGCGAAAACATACGAAAACGCGTGAAAACGTGCGAAAACGCATGAAAAGGTGCGAAAACCCTCGAAAAGGTGCGAAAACCCGCGAAATCACGCGAAAACGTGCGAAATCACGCGAAAACATGCGAAATCACGCGCAAATGTGCGAAAACGTGCGTTCTCACACAGGAACAGTCGAACGGGATAAACAGTATCCTATGTTCGTCTCCTGGCTCTAAGCTTCCTGCTCACCAATTTTCAGCCAAATCGGTACAGCCGTTCTTGAGTTATAAATAGTGTAACTAACACGACTTTCTTTTATATATAGAGATTATATTTGTATTTGGTTAGTTAGATTAAAAAATTAACTTCATTAGTCTTAGATTCAAATTCATAAATACTCTCAAATAAAAGATATAAAATAAATGTAAACAATGAGATAAATACCTTTGTATTAGAATTTGCATTAGATTAGTTTCACTAGGTTAGATTAGCTCCACTCGTATTTATATTAGGTTATATTACATTTGTATTAGGTTAGTTAGATAAAAAATTAACTTCATTAGTCTTAGATTCAAATTCATAAATATTCTCAAATAAAAGATGTAAAAACAATGTACTTTCAAGAAAATAAAA
>BLKR01016195.1:0-34433 GCA_011170035.1 Teleogryllus occipitalis | reverse complement strand
GAGCCCATTTTTTAACATTCGTTACGATAAGAGAGAATAAGTATGTCAATACAATGTTGCACTTCTGAAGATTATGTGGCATTTTGTAGACTTCTTCCCGTGGTATGTCACACAATTCTTAAATTTTGCGCGAAATGAAATATTTCGAATTTTTTGCGCGAAGATTGGCTCTGCTTTTATACTTCGATTACAACATCGAGTCCGTTGACACTTCCCGTTGAACGTCACTTCTGAGGAAGTGTCAACGGACTTAATGTTTTAATCGAAGTATACAAGCAGAGCTTGAGTTGAAGTTAGCAAACAATTGAGCATCGCTCATAACCAGATCGGCACATAATAAGTTACACCATTCTTAGTGCATGACAAGGGCCTCGGCAGAGGCGCTACGTGCGCGCTGCATAACCCTTCGCGGGCAATCCATTATCCGCGCAAGTTTTCTTCACTTGAGCCCTCGCTTCGCTTGTTGGGCTAGGAGTGAGGAGTTTGGTTATTTTGACAAGGAATTTTGTATCAAATTTGTAGCTCTTTTTTCGATGCAAAATAGTTTCTATTATATGGGATCGAACATTTCTGGTTATCAGATTTTGTCCACAATGCTCGTTGCTGTCATTTACTCTTGATTCAACCAATGTTGGCAAAGGAGTGGGGTAGGTATTCCGGGGCTCAAGAAAACGTGCGCGTATAAATACAGCGAATACCAGTTTTCGCTCCTATACTTTTGATATTTTTCTGTCCGATTACCGCACTGTTTGGATATTTTTTTAATGACGTAGAATGTTGATGTTTGGCGTCATAAATGAGAGGAACATGCGCTCAGGTAATACGACGCTCTACCCCCTCATTTACTTATTCCGAGTTTGTGGCAACTAGGACGATTCACTGGAATCTCAGCTGCTATTTCGTGCGTCTCTATACTTCGTTCTTTTTAAAATGGCGCGCAAGGGCCCTGCCTTCACGATGGAATACGGCACGACTTTTCGCGTCTTTCTCGGTCGTGCCGCTTGATCTGCAGCTTTGCCTGATACGATCGCGATCATGCGACATCTAGCGGCACGACCGAGAAAGACGCAAAAAGCTGTGCCGTATTCCATCACGAAAACAATTCCTCCCGCGCGCAACGTTATAAAAACCGAATTATAGGAAACCACTGTCCGCGTCATCACGAGTGCGTGAAATGCCCAGCACACAGATGAACGGCACAACGTACGAGAATTCCACACGGCTGTTACTTACCATCTGTCGTATCCGATGGAAGCTCTTGCCATGGAACTGGAAGGCCTGTTCGAAAAGCACTTTGTCTTCCACTGTCCACTCGTCTGGGAAGGGGGTAAAGTTTGCCAGATCAAGAATTGCCCTTTCCAGGTCGTGTTTGTGCCAGAAAAGCATGCCAAGGGCTTGTTCCCCATTGTAACCATATTTCTCCTTTGCTAGGGAAATGTACTCGTCCACTGTGCACAGAAAGCCATCAACTGTTATAGAAGGCTGCACACACGCATACTGAGAAAAGACACTGTCTAGTGAATCAATTATGGTAGACATTACATAAAAAAATTACATTTTAATTCACACTTCTAACGAGAACAAAGAACACCATGAACAAATATATTTCCTTTCCAAACTAAAGAAAATTATTTCATTACAATAATTCAGAAACACCCGAGATTCTACACAAATTATGTTATCAACAACACCTTCATTTCATTCAGGCTTCAAAATCAGTAGTACTTACATCAAGTTCAGTTTTAATTAATTTAATATGGTAACAAGAACATCCCAAAATTGTTACTTCTATTGAAAAAATAAAAAATCAATGTTTCTGCTTTATTTTTCAACTTAATTCATCTCTTCTACAACTAATTCCCATTAAAATCAAGGAAATCAGAAAGAAAAATGCTCATTATTAAACACGGACCAATATTCTGAATTCTTGATTGCACTGACATTAATGCTGCTCCTTGCAGCAAAATAATGATTGATAACCCTCAAGAAGGGGTTTGAGAAATTGGATTTAATACTTTAGAAATTTTGTACTTCACAAACACTCTTAAAACTATTCACAATTACTTATAAAGAAGCCTTTTAGCAATGGAATATCATGTAACTTGTAAGTTGGAAAATTTGTTTTTAAAATAACATAATTGAAAGACCTGTTTAGAGAAAAAACATGTGGAATACCATTATCTTGCCCTGAGGCGGAGAATTTTCAATCTTTCTAGGAATGTCTCATTTTTAAGACTGATATGATTCAAATCAAATTATTATTTAAAAAAAAATCGATGATTTAAATCTTTATTATTTGTAATATTTTAAAATATATTTATATTTTAAATATTTGGAACATAAAAATTAACCAGATAAAGAGACTTGAATTAATTACAAAGTTGATATAAAGAATATATTACATTTCTTGTAAGCTTTTTCACGTAATTGAACAATTTTGAAATAATTAAATACAATATAAAACACAATAAAATTAACAAAGTTGTGAAATGAAGAACAATGAACAATTTGTAGTAGAGTTGTATACTAACAGACTTAGATCATTGATTAGTTTTTATCCAGAATTTAATTGTCTGTTGATAAAACCTGATTTAGCAGGAATATCACCCTAACACCCGGTCTAGTTTCGAGAAATGCGTTTAAAGCTTCAACGATGTCCATAATTCTAGGTTTGTATTAAAATGTTTACCAAAGCCATTTAAAGTACATCTTAATGATGAAGTTATTATTAAAAATTTTATTAATACCCATTTAAAGAACAAAATTAATATTGTTAAAAGTAAAGAAAATAGGAGCTAATCTTAGTAGATTTAATAATATTAACCTTTTTCTTTATGTGTGTATTGATGAAATTCCATTTTAAGTGGAAAGCATACTTTCCACTGACCATTTAAAGATTAATGGGAAAGTGCGCAAGTAACAACCATTACACCCAATATTTTTTGATAATAGGACAAAAATTAAGAACAATTTAATATTTCAAAAACTGTCTAACATTGTTGTAAGTGTTTTGACGAATTCAGTTGTTTTTAACAATCATTCTAATAAAAGGTGCCACAAGCTTACTCAGTAATGTGGACGCAAGAGAAGTGTTTCAAGAGCATGAATCTATAACTTTAATTTAAAGATTTTGTGGGTTGGGGATATATTGCATCGGACCCCTCAAATATATGGTAACGATATTTTTTTAAAATAAAATTAGAATAATTTAATGATAATTAAAAAACTCATGTTTTCACAAACTTTTTTCTACTTTTAAAGTAATTAACGATAAATAAATCACTTAACGATTTTGGTTTAAAGTAAAAGCATTTAATACAATTTTTTAAAAATGATTTAAATAAATAATACCTGATTTTTTAAAAATATCATTTTTTCCAGCCCTACTCATTTTATAACCAAAGTCTAGTAAATTAATTTCAAATTAATTCCTTAATTTTGATATTTTAAATGAAATTAGGCCAAGGCACTGAACAGTTTCTAACAATGTAGTACCAGTTTCAGTTTTGGTAAATAAAACATTTCAAATTTGATTCTGAACCTTTGACCGAAGGGATAAAAAGCACTGAATGACTGGCATGACAAAAGTTGACAAAAATACTAAATAAAGAATTACTCCTATAATATACATAACCATTGAAATTGCATTGCATCGATGCAATAAATTTATTAACTAATTAAAAAAACTCTCTTCCTAACAGATTTCCTATACTTTTATTACAACACTTTCTTATTCCCTTTTGTTTTTCTTTATTCCCTTTGAACTAAGTATCACCAAATTAGGCCATTATTCATTCAATTTCTATAAGTAATCTTAGGTCTACATTTGAAGAGTCACAAAGCAAATCATCTTTCCTATTTGAGGCACAAAAGACAAAAAGCAACCAAAGGCAATATCTTATATTCAATACACAGACATCTGTTGTTTTCACTACAAGTCACTTCCCGAAATGTGAACTCAGCATACCAATTTGTATGAAATTATGAGCGTATTTTAAAAGGAAAACATTTCATTTGGTTGCAGTTCCAGCAATATATTTAATGCAAAGAATGCATTTTTGTTTTCAAGCTTTAACCTTTGTTAACCTATGATTTGCAGCTGTAAAACATTTCTTTCCACAGTGCAGAAAATACAGCACAAAATTTGCAACCAAGTACATTTCAGAATGAATTTTAAGTCTTATTCTCCTGGATTAGACTGAAATAAGAACACTCACATTTGTAGTCTGGAATTTCTGCTGTTGGAGACCAAACAAGTAATGCTCGCTCTGCACATTGTTCAGGGCGTCTATCTGCAAAAACAAAAAACAAATAATCGTGTAAAGTAAAAAGATGTTTCTCATATGCCTGAGGAAATGGGTCCTTAAAAAACTTCTGAGAAATCTGTTAAAATACACATGACACACACTTCTGATTATATATTATTGTTGAATTATAATTTATGCATTTTATTTCTTACATTCCTCATTTCTTTGATTTGTTCGCAATTTGTATATACTTTATTTTTTAACACAAGAGAATTCATTTGAAAGCTATTACAATTTTCAAATTTAATGTTCACATGTATTTCCATAACAAGCAATTTGGAAAAATTAAAAAGAATTGTTTGAAATGCCTTCAATTATGACAAAACGTATTTCATGATTCTGACAATTTGTAGCAAAATTCTCACAATTGGCGAATTCTCATAACTGGAAGCATTTAAGCGTGGAAACAAAAAATTGACTGTAAGAAAAATAATCATGATAAAAGTTTTTATATTCTCTAATGAATTTTTTACTCTATTTTACTAAATTAAAAAACACAAACACATAGTTTTGAATATTTCTCCCACTTTTAAATGAAGAAATTACGTATTTTTAACTATTTGTAATTTTGGCTGGGCAGTGCTCTCCGATTGCTATACACATACATACAATATACATTGCCCATGGCACCAGACCAATGATAATAGGGTTGATAAAAATGTACAGGTCACTATTGATGTCTTGAACTACAGAATATGAGACCTAGCACTTGTTCTAATTTGTACAGTAGATGTGATTGTTTTTCCCTCCTGATATTCCTATTCTTTTTTTCTTTGGCCTTCTGATTTCTTTTTGTCCTGAGGGTTTGTATTATAATGCTAGGTTTGGAAAGTCTTTCATTCTTCATTCTCTCAATTCTACCCATTTCACCCAAATCTTAATTGTACAATATTTTTTGTTTTAAGTCTTTCTTATGTCTGTGTTCCTTTGTCAACCTACTCGTGTTATTCATGTAATGTAAATATGATTTAATTATTTTATTCTAAGATAGGTACCTGGAAAACTTTCTTCTTTCTTGTAATAAAATACATTTCAACTTTCTTTTCTGGTGAAATTATTATTAACTGAAGACAGATACAAAAAATCTGAACTCTTATTGAATACACTCACTTCAAATCCATTATATGTAAATTACAGAGATTTAAAATACATTTTTATTTGAATTTTAGTGAAGATTCTATTATTGTAGTGTATTACTTTGAAAGTTCAGTGTATCCTTTCAATTTGGAAAAATAATTAGTAAACTTTCCAGGTGAATAAAGAAAGGTAGATCATCAGAATGCACTACTGAGAAAAAAATTTCAGTAAATGGTCCATTTTGAAATGATTTTTCTTAAAACACACAAACCTGAAACCTTGATTAAGGCATGGAGCTATATGTATATACACCAAATGTGTGAGCCTCAAAACAATAAAACATATATTTACAATCCTAAATTTATCACATTCAGTTACGTTCTTAATTAATGGGGAATATATTTTGTAAATAAATAAATATTGAGAGTAGAACATAAAAAAGATAAAAATTCTTAATACACCAATTTTGACTATAATAGTATAACTACAAAATTTCTGATTTATGTAATGACCAACTTATTGTTAGACTTACCAATTCAAATTATTTTGTATAATCTTTTATGCAATTGAAACTATTTTTCAGTCTTATTTACCAATAATTAACAAACTGATTAATTATTAACTCTGCATTATTATACTCAAAAAATTATGAAGTTTATGTACTGCTTTTTTTTATTTTATTTTTTTAAAGTAAATACATTGTATTGAACATTTATTAGAGGGGGAGGATAACATTACAACTGGGAGGAAAAAGAGTGGCATGTAGTTATTTTCCCCTCTTTTGCTTCACATGCTATGATTAATCTATTCAGTTTACAGTTTTATTATTCAGGTAGTTCACATTACTGGTAGAATAAAAAAATACATACATATACAATAATCAATAAACGAATCATTTATCAGAATTTTAGTGTATAAAAGTACCTAAAGAACCTCTCAAAGCAATAAGGCCTGTGTGCGAATTGAAAAACATAAGAACTGCTATACATTTTACCATTCTTCCTTGTGCTCAACAGTAGGGATTCAACAAAGGCAGGCTTCACCATTGTGCCCCCTTAGCATATAAAGCGTACTGCCACATTTTACAGCCGTTGTTACATGTATGCTGCATGATTTTTCTTGGGCAATATAAAGTGAATATTAATTTCAGTCCAAAATTTCAGAATTTTTCAGTTTGATACATACAGTATCTGGATAGTTTAAATGAGGTAAAATTTTAATGTTGGGCATCATAAATGCATAACAAAAGCACCCAACTAATAAGTCCCTTTGATTTATTAATTTAGACTTTATGGCAACAAGAGAAGATTATGTCACAGGAAAAGTTGCTGCCACTGCACGTCACTGAGAAACCCCTATCGGCGTCATCACATGTCTTTCAAATGACACAGCAAAGAAGTTTGGTATAACAAACAAATGCACAATTCTGCAGTTCACTTCTTCATTACTAACAAAATCTATTTCCCAAATCTTACAGATATCTTGCTGCATTTCTAACTTGGAATGTCCTTTCCAACTCTATTCTCATGAAGTCCAATTTTTGCAATTTTTCCTGAAACTATTGATCTAAATTGTACACACACTTCATAACAAGCATTATAAACAATTTCATAGCAAGATCCTTTCTCAAATATGTAATGAGTCATATGCCGTTTATATTGGCAGATATATACATTCAATTTTTTCAGATTTTTTTTAGTGTATGTCTATATTCTGAAGACGTTTACAGGATTGCCAATCAAAATTTAAAAAATATAAATTTCAATAATTGTTAATTCATTATGATAGAAACTGTCTGACCAAATTTGGTTCTATAATAACTACAGAATCTATAGACAACAAATATTTCACTCTGTAAAGAAAGTGTAACCAAGAATTCCTAATGAGTTTTAGGAGTTTCATATACATTTGAAGACTATCAATGTTGTGATATACACAAGTTTAATAATTTTTTATTTAAATCAGTTCACTTACGATATTTGCATTACAATCTCCTCTGTAGAAATTAATTACTTCATTTTTCAAATATCAATATTTATTTTTACCAACTGCTTGAGTTCAGCTCACTGTTTTACAAAAATGATTTAAGGTCTAATTAAACCATAATATGTGGGATATCTATTTTTAATATCAATGCCACAACTAACAATTATGAGCCAGAACTTAAATATCAATAATATAGACAATGGATCAGAATTAATTCGTATTTGAAAGAAAGTTCTTGCAAAAAAAATACAAAAGCAAACATTTCAAAATTTGAATTTTTCAAGAATAAATATATCAAATTCTCAAACAGAAAGAATCTCTATATATTTGTATTTGTGCATTATACGAATCTCCATATACTAGATATTCGGAGCAACACTGATGCACCAACTATGTATAGTTTTGTCATCTGGAGAACTTGGAAATAGCAATGTGAAATATTCACATTGAAAAGAAAAACAAACAGTATTTTGCATAGATAACTTGTGAAACTTAGTATTGCAAATAAATCAAATACAGAACAAACTACTTAATGTAGTTGTAATGTAAGAATAATTTTAAAAAAATTTTTTTTTAGATAATGCGAATGATATATAATAAATTCATTCTGAAATAGTAAGATACTATTTCCAAAGAAATACAAACTAATCTCAAAGCCTTGAGGCTAGCCTCAAAACCTTCAGGTAAAAGTCCTTCATTTAAATAGAATACAACGAAGCTGTAAAAGTTATACTGAATTTCTGACTATAATTTTTACCTGTAATTTCTTCTCTTAAAAATCAATCAAATATATCATAATGAAATGACTCAAGTGAATTTTTAGGCATATATAATGACAATACAATTATAAAATATTGTAAAAAGTGGATTACAAAATATTCACAACAAATAATTCACCTATAGCATCCAAGTGGAGTTGTGTCAACTGTCTTTATGACCTTGGTGGTGAAGATAACAATGAAACAAGTCCAACTACAATCACATCTTTTCTAAATAAATTCCACATCTTTAGACATTCATATCCCAAGAATGAATTGTATCCCAACTTGCTTTATCAATCACATCAGAATTTTCAACAAGTAACTACTATAGCCAGCACAATTCAAGGTAAATCAAGAGAATCTTTCCTCAACAAAACAGAAAACTATTACTCAAAATAGAAATTTCTCTGTTACATAATGACAATTTTTACAATCGAAATTAAGTTAGCCTTTTACGAAAAATTTTGAAGTCAAATGGCCTCTTATTTATTTTTCAAACATTTTCTTTTCTGACTGATCACAATACAAACTTAAGAGCAAATAACCAGGAAAGTTTTGTCATGGTATGCTCGAGACCATTTGACAATCTGAAGTTATTAGAAAGAAGGACAACGCTATTATTTAAAATACCTACTTTTTGATAAATAAGGAAATCGTTTAAGTATAAAAATTAATTTACATGGCTCACTTACCTGGTGCAGGAATGAGTTCCGGAACTACAGCCTGATAATCTCTTCCAACCCGAATCTTCTCTTCTGTAAGAATAGAATACTCTCTATATAATTCTGTCTCGAATAAGCACAGAAAATAGGGGTACCAGAAACTTCATAAAATTCAAATTCAACTCTTATATTCATATAATGGTAATCCATAGGTCTGTAATGATTCCTAAACACTCAAAAACTATTCCCGTACAGAAAGTACAGATTTTAAATAAAATATTTATCATTCTGATTAAAGCAGAATACGCAGTATAAACAGAAAAGCAAATCCTATACTGTTATGTATCTTCATCTCAAATATCAAGAACACAGCGGATTTATGATTCAAAATTCCTCAATAACTGCCAAATGACACATAAATAACATAACACGCGCCAACGAGAGAGTACAAGATCTCAGAGTCTAAAACATTTAAAATTAACTACGAACCAGCCTCCTCTTCGCTGCTGGAATCGGATGCATGACCATTTGGGCTCGGTCCACGAGATCTTCTTCCGTTTCTAACGGTTTCTGAATTTCTATCGGCTAATACCATCTTAGCAGAACCACCTTTTACTAGTTTAATTCAAACTAAACAATTAGAAAATCTTAAATATTATTCTAACCGCAACAGCTACACAGACAGCAATTTGCCCTGATGCTCAATTGCACTACACGATCGTAGCACCGTAGAGCGTACACCACATAAGGTTTAGAACTAACCCGACATTTACGAAACTAAAAAGCTGATTGGTTGTTTCCAATTGACACATCTGTCACTCCTACAAACATACTGAAGAACGTCTGTATCTTTTGTCAATGTGAAGAAATAAATAATTATTAAAAGTAATTCTTAAAAATTTGTTTTATTATTTAAACGTTTTGTTTTAATGTTTAATACGTTCTTTCAATGAAACAGCCTTTCAGAGAATATGATTGCAATTAAATTAAAATGTATTGGTGGATTTATTCGGGAAACTTTATTTCAGACAAAAATCTTTTGAATAATTTGGTTTGAAAATCAAATTAAACGTCTCCTTGAATGTTTCGTGAACAGACCCAGAGCTCAGCCTCTGGTTCGGCTGAAAAAGCTATGACGTCAAAATGTACGGTTTACAGAATTGTTATTGAAGTAAGAGACATAGAGTTAAGAAGAAAAGTCACTTCAAATAGTCAGACATTGGCTAAAACTATTTGCATGCATCTTATATACATTATTAACTCTTTCGTTTCTCTTAAATTTAAATAAATTTAATTGTTTATTCAAATAAAACGAGGAAAATCGTTAACTTTGTGTTAAACTGCTGGTTCAGTTACACAAACAGAGATGGCGATGTGATCGCAGATATCGAAACAGCCGCCTAACAGAGAGTAAAAGACAGAAACAACTAGGAGTTTACAAATGTCAGTTGTCATTTGTTTCGTGATGTCACCTGAATAAGTCAGCTGACTTTAGGGAGGATTAAGCTACTGAAGAGAAGATTTGTTCTGTAGTTTGTCAAAATGTCTGGAAAAGATAGACTTGCGATTTTCCCTTCTAGAGGGTATGTTACTATTTCCTTTAATACGTAAAACGTTGATTGGAAGATGTTCACATTTTTAATTCTGTCATAAGACTCAAGTAGGGCAAGTGTGAAGAATCCTCTTTACTACATTGGAATCAAGAAGTTTAGGACTATTTATTGCTGTTATAGAAAATCAGATATTCTCTAATAAATCATTTCATAAATATAACACTTTTTGCTGGTTGTTTATAAACTATATTTAATTTTTCCATAACCAATTTTCATTGCAGTGCACAGATGCTGATGAAAGCTAGATTAAAAGGAGCTCAGAAAGGTCACAGTTTGTTGAAAAAGAAAGCAGATGCCCTTCAAATGAGATTCCGAACGATTCTGGGGAAAATAATTGAGGTATGACTATTTTTTATGGTGAAAGTACAGTTAAATATGTCTTCATATGTTCAGGTATTTTCCCATGACTTAGTATTATATGATCAGGTATTTTCCCAAGTATTAGATATCAAGGTATTATATAAAGTATTACATAATAAGGTATTATAATGGAACACAGTGTTGTTCCATTATTAAAGCTTTTTATAATTATGTTTTAACCTATAATAAAACAAACATTGAATAGGTTGCAACAGTGCCATATTATGCAGAAGTATTAGTGTTTGTTTCTATCCTTCTGAGGTTATTTGTACTAACTTGTAGTTACTTTGTTTAATTTCTTTATTTTTCTTGTAATTTATCTTGAATATCACAGCTATGTGGAACATAGATTTCACATGACAAACTTATCTTTGTAGATTTATTGCCTATATTATCTATTATTACTAAGAGTTTGCTCTTGCGTTATGTCATTTCTTCTACACCAACCACATTTTTATTTACACACAGAGGTGTCTGATGCTCTGTTTACAACAGCTTGGGTAAAACACCCTTTGAACAGTTAATTCTCTAATTCTTGTTTAACACGTTGACTGCCACAATCATTTTGGTGTATATTTCCCCTGTGGCCACAAGTGATTTTTTGAGTAAGTGAATGAAGACTTGATAAGTTAATTGGTATTTATTACACCTTTTTTCTTTAACTATCATGGATTCTAATAATAAAACGTGCTGCGGAAATGTGACTGAAATGGCTTCACTTCATGGCTATGCCAGTCAGATATGTCTGATGCTTCGTTTTTACATGATGTGTGTGTCTTAACAGCGAAAGTTGACTAGAACAATAAGAAAATGAGGTGAATGTGTGTATTCTGCTACGCTCATTTAAAGGAAATGGAAGAAAGAGCAGTTGCGAGGAAAAAAAGTAAAACAAATGTGCACGTATTGTCTTCATTACAAACATCAACCTTACATGTATTGGTTGTTTTGGAAAACACCATAAAAAGTAGATAAATGGAGCATTTTGATGTTTTGTGTTTAAAAGTTATTTTACACATTTTCATATTCTATAATTTATTTTAATTATTTCTTATAATTTTTTTCATACGACCTACAATATGCAATATGATGTGTAACCCTACAATAGTTGAATTTTTTCCTTGACCAAGTGATTGGCCATGACTGATTCACTGAGGCATGTACAAAGGTTTCTCTGTGCTATGTAAAATTGCATTTAATGTCAGTCAGCAGAGACTGGCAAGATTCTATCTAAATTGAATATAGTCAACTTTATGTGCTGCTGTGGACGACGAGAAATTAGGGAAGTGTCAGTCACATACGGCTAATGCTGCAGTCAGTGTATTAAATAGAAAGTTCTTATTTGTTTGTTATGATGAGAGTTGGGTGTGAACCATAGGCACCTCTTGACTGTTTAAATTTGGTTGAGGGGTGTCATCAAATCAAGTGTTAGTCTCTCTGGAATATTAGTTAAAGCCATGGCATTGTAGTTAACACGGTACACACAGTTGATTAAAAAGTATTAAGTCTTGTCGCAGCTCTTCATGAATTCAATAATATACCCAGACAATAAACATAGAAATCACAGCAGATATGGAGAACATAGTGGCAGAATTCGAACAGTATTGGTAACTTACTGATTCTCTTTGGGTATGAAATTGCAAACTGAGAGAATTCCTACATCTATCTGGCACTTCAGAAGCATCTTCATAATATTCCTTTCCCATGAATGTTTGGCTTTTTGACTAATGAAGGCTGGGAAAATAGGTTTCTGTACAGCATGTCTTAATATTATTCAATAATTGTCATTATGTTATAGAAAAACTGTGTGGTAAAAAAAGTGAAATTAGAATTAAACTGCTGTATGTGCAGTAGAACCTCGTTAACTTGGACTTCTTTCAAGCCGGACCAGTTGTAGAAAAAAAATATTTGGCATTGTGAATTAAGATTTGTTTTTCAGTCAATACATAGCTATTACTTACGCCTCAAGCGACGGCCACTCACAGAGTGGAAAGGGAGAAGGGCGGAAATGCCCCTCATGGTGCCTTGGGCACTTTCAGAACCACTAACTAGTTTGTACGGTCATATATTGTGTACAGTGTAAATAGTACATATAACAACATGTTTTTAGATGAAATTGTGCCACTAATAATGTTTAAACTTAATTAAAAATGTTTGGTAACTCCTTGTTATTTTTTTATTGTTTATCTCTTGTTAAACCTGATTTTCGCTAACTTGATTTGGCCCTGGCCCCCAGTTAATTCAGGTTATGAGGTTCTTCTGCACTTGAAAATATTAGGAAGATATACCCCCCCCCTCCCTGCCAGTGATGCCTGTGGTGTGAACACATGTCAGATCCTGGATTTTGCCTTGCTTTTAGACGAAGACACTAATGGGCGAGGTCATGAAGGAGGCAGCGTTTTCCTTGGCGGAAGCCAAATTTGCCACTGGAGATTTCAACCAAGTTGTTTTGCAAAATGTCACGAAAGCACAAATCAAGGTTCGAACCAAGAAGGATAATGTTGCAGGTACTTCCATCTGATTTTCTTGTAGTGGAATTAAATTTCATAACATTGAGGGGGAAAAGAGAAAGAAAAAAAGCACAAGAACTAGTAATAAAAATTGTTTTTCATTTATTATTATTATTATTATTATTATTATTATTATTATTATTATTATTATTATTATTATTATTATTATTATTTATTTGTCACATACTTCATCACAAGTCCTGTATGTCAAGTCAAGATAGTATGTTTTATTTCATATACGTTTGGTACACTGTAGATTGGTTGATTGTTAGTGATTCTGGGCATGTCAACTACTGAGGTCATGCGTCCCGTGTAGTAGATGTTTCTCTCCTCGGGAGGTGGCAGTGATATTCCCCCCCTGGATGGCAAAATCTAGCGCCAACCTACCCTCGGCTAGGGGGTTTCCCTCAACCAGGAATCTCCCACAAGCAGGGCACCGCCCCAGCCAGGACAAGTGCTAAGTCCCTGACCGGTCTCCGGGCATGTGTGGTAGTGTAGTGCATGTTAGTGTAAGGGGTGGAGGTAGGACAAAGAAGAGGAAGGAAAGATCGCACACGGTCCAGGGCCTGAACTGCTCTGGCATTTGCCTAGTGCTGATCGGAGAAACCAAGGAAAACTACCGATCAGAGCAGCCAGCCTCTAGAATTTGCCTTCAAACAGCGACTGAATTCAAACTAGCTGCAAAGCTAGTGTTGAAAATCCTGCTACGGTCGGGACTCAAGTACACTAGAGATATAATAACCAAGGCAAATAATTTAATACAACACTTTGCATACCAATTTTTTAAGTGGCAGTGAATATAGACTTAAATAAAAAGAAGATTTTTCTCTCTCTCACTCTCCCTCTTTTTTTTCCCCATCCATTTGTTTTGAAATGAGAATGGGTTGAGTCTATCCTTTCTGACCATCAATAATTTTTGGGAAATCAAACATGAAACAGAATATGCAAAGGAATGAGAAAATTATACTGGTATAGATACGGGGTTAGGATGTATTTATTCTTCTGTATTGTGGAATGTACAGTTCAATTGGGAAGCTTGTAAATGCTTTTAAATGTAGGTTTTTAAATTCATTTGGGAGGTTCTTATAGAGTGTAAAACCTTTCAAGTGTTAATATCATTTTCTGATTTGTTGTCAGCATCATATGTCTCTTATTTTATTCATTTGCATTGAATTTGTTTGTATTTATGATTTTTAACATAACATATCTTACAAAAATGTAGTTCAACATTTGAGTTATAAGACAAATATTGTAGTAATTCTATCAGATAAACAATTTGATGTATGCTGGTTTCAGTGGAAAATATTAACATTTCTTATTCTTGCAATAATCTTGGTGGGGTGGCCACTTCCCGGAAAACTGGGGGAAAAGAGGGGATTTCATTGCTTTGGAAAATTCAGGGGAAAATAGGAGAATTTTGGAAGAACTGTATTCTTTTGGTGTCTCTAGGAGTTACGCTGCCAGTGTTTGAGAGTTACCAGGATGGAACAGACACATATGAGTTGGCTGGTCTAGCTCGCGGTGGTCAGCAACTGGCCAAACTCAAGAAGAACTACCAGAGCGCGATCAAGCTGCTCGTGGAATTAGCCTCTCTGCAGACCTCATTTGTCACTCTGGACGACGTCATTAAACTCACAAACAGGCGTGTCAATGCGATTGAACATGGTGAGTTTAGACTGTATTTTCTCAAGTTTAAGCTCCCCCTTCTTTCTAAAAAAAAATGGAGGGGAGTTATTATGCAAGTATCTTGAAATGACTCAGATTTTCAAAACTCGTCTTTTATTTTTCAAACAATGTTTCAAACTATTAGATTTTCTGAATCCTCATCTGATACGCACAGAAATTCCATCAAAATATAGCATGGGACTACAAAAAATGGAAAAAAATTAATATGCAAGTATCTTGAAATGAAGAGATCAATTTTTCAAAAATATTCATTATGTTTTTCAAACAATGTTTCAAATGGTTAGATAATCTGAATCCTCTTCTGACACTCAAGGAAATTGCATCTGGATATAGTGTAGCTCTCTAGAAGTGAAGAATAGCTGTGATAGTGGAGAGAGGTTCAGCGGAGTGTGAAAAAACGTTTTTATAAAATTTTTGCAAAAAAACTTGAGGGGGCCTTGATAATATTTTGTATGTTTGTCAAGACAAGATGAATTTAAATTATGTTTTACTGTTCCGTTTTCAATTTTTAAGAAATTATTGTTGCATGGATTCAAAAATAAGCACACAGTTGTCGAAATTCGATCTTGCACTAGAGCATTTGTGTCAATGAAGACCTAAGATTGTGACAAAGTTTCTTACAATTTCAGTGATCATTCCTCGTATTGAGCGTACCCTGGCATATATTATTTCTGAATTGGATGAACTTGAACGAGAAGAGTTTTACAGGTAAGTGGAATTTGTAAATTAGTGAATTTACAAATTATTTGAAAAAATTTTATTATTGTTAATTGTATTTTGTTGTTACAAAGGTTAACAGTTTCAATATCAGTGTGAGTAGGTAGACAAATGCCTGAAATGGAATGGAAAGTGTTTATATTTCAAAAATTCAAAGTTCTGCTAACTGAATGTGTGAAGACAATTTTAAAAAAAATTAGATTTTATAATTAACACTTTTAATAAAAGCTCATTACAGAAAGAAACTAAGCAGCCTTATTTGAATGTCCAATAGTAATAGAGAGCAGAATACATGTATCTATACATAAATAAAAGGGAATTTGTGTCTTGTCTCTCATATAAAAGCAAAACCCATTTGACCGATTTCGCTGTAATTTTAACAGTTTGTTCTTATTAGCTTCAGGTGTGTTCAAGTAGAGTTTTGAGTTAAATCGGACATACAGGGGTATTGTTGATAATGATTTGTCTTTATGACGACTCAAGTACCCCGGAACAGAAACACTCTGTAACCCTGCAATGTCAAATATTAAGTGCCTGTGGCTGTGTGTTCTGCCCCTGCGATTGTGAAATTTCAGCAGGAGTTATCTTAAAAAAGTAAATCAAATTTCTTGAAGACAGTGTCCTAGCAAATGCATGCCCAAACTTGAGAGAGAATGTTTAAACTATTGGATATTTTACAACTATGTCCAAATTAGGACATAGTACAAACCCATATTCATGAAAAAGTCTTTTGTCTATTAGAAGTTTTTCAAAGCATGGTGTAAAACGTGATTGACAATCACATGACCAGTATCATATGAAGAATAACACACTTCAATTGTGAAGCATTGCTGGGTCCAATAGTAGAAATATATTTGGAGGGAGGGTCTTGACGTAATGGCTAAAACATGTCTTCATCTGCTGGCGCCCAGGTTAGATCCTCGGCCAAAGCATGTAAAATTTGTAATGGACAAAGCTAGCTCTTGACAAGTTTGCTTGGATCTATTTCCCCTGCCTCTATCATTCCTCCATCATTCACCTCTTGTCATTATTGCTCTTGTCAATGAATTGACAATATTGTGATATTCAAAACTTCAGGAGAGGAACTAAAAGAATGTTGAAGTGAATACTATTTTCTTTGAATGAATACCATTTTCGCTTTTGCATCACAACTTTTGTCCAATTTCTGTCATTTGGATTCCTTCATTTGAACACTTCATAGTGCAGAAATCATAAATGTGGCAACTAATGTGGATTAATTGTAATGAGAAATTAATAATTTTCCAGCACTGGGACATCCACCCTTGGACACTCAAAGAAAACCTGGGGCCTGGGGCAGTCAATCCATGGGGACTCCTCATTTCAAACAAAAAATTTCCTCCTCCCTCAGTTCATGAACAATTCATTTCTCCATGCATCAGAAATACCGTATAGCATTTAAATTTGGATTAGAGATAAATGCATTTTTATTTCTTTTGAATGAAAACTAATTCGGAGCCACAAATAAGTCAGGGCTTGGGGCTAGTTGCTCCAGCAGCCTGCACCTTCTAATTCCCTCTGCTTCCATCTCTTTAGGACGGACTGATCTACATCCTTGCTGTAAATTCTTTACTCATGTGTCATAAGGACTTGTTTATCACTCATATGTCATAAGGACCTTAATATTTGAAGGGATACTAAATTCCATTAAACAAACAAACGCTACACATCTCTTTCAGACATGAATGTGATGTCATTTTTTAATAGATGTTCACGAGTTGAAAGAAAATTTTTTTGGATTTTTGGCCATACATTTTTTAAAAGAATACTGATTTACCCATGGCTTTTGTAATAGGAATGTAGTTCTTCTCATTTTGAGATCGTATAGGAAATACATCATCTCTCTTTTAATCTTCTTGAAATGGAAAATTGTAAGCTTGAATTAAAGACCTACATATTAACACAGGCTATTGCAAGAGCGGCTAATAACTTTCTTTTGTGTAAATTAATTTACAAAAGAACATGAACTTAAGAAAATTATTGGATGTGTATTTTGTTGCTTTCATACATTAACAGGTTGAGTGCATTGATTTCATCCACGGGCCATACTGTGTTATAATATTCTATGAATAATATGTTATTTGAAGTTCACTAATGGCTTTGACTGCAAATTGCAGTTCACTCTTCAGATGCTTAATGTTTCACCCAGAGGGGATATGAGCTGCTGTCACTACGACACTTGGCGTCATGAAATAGCATTGCTAGAATTTCTAAGTACTGAGTCTGCCAGCTGTCTCGAGGCCCTTCAGAGGGATCTCAGCCGAGAGTGATCTTGGCCTCATGTGTTAAGCATGTAATTAAATTTTGTTTGCAATGATTCTCTACTTGTACACAGGTTGAAGAAAATCCAAGACAAAAAGCGAATAGCTCGCCAGAAAGCCGAAGCTAAAGTTGAAGAATTGAAGAGGGAAGCTCTAGCAATCGGCATGGACGTTCCTGTGGTCAATAACATGCTTGATGAAGGGGATGAAGACTTGTTGTTTTAATCTGTTGAACAGATACTTCCTAATGGATGTATATATGTTAGTTTCATCAGAATGATTGTATAGATCCAAAAGGGACATGGTGTTCTCTTGTAATATAAATAATGTGCAATTGTTGATATGTTTTTCCTCTTGCAATGTCTCAAACATTCCACTGTGTTGCTTTCTTTGTGAGCAATGAAATGATAACTTGAAAGATATTAATGCAACACAGGTAATGGAAATTTTTGTGTAAAATATGAGAAACAAATCATTAAATGTTCCCTAACTGTAGATAAATTTTGTCTCTGGTGGATGTAACTTCCATAATTAGAGGTTATTGGTGTATAGTTCTATTGTACTCATACAATCTATGTATGTACAGTGTACTATTGTAAGATGTAAATGATACGATGTAATGTTGAACAAGTGTGTAATTACTCATGTTCCGAAATAAATATTTAATCCACTTTATTGTAGATATTAGTCAATCAAAAAAATTTGACCTAGGCTGGAGTAGCAGCACTGTTTCAAAATATTTACAAAGTACAGTTTCATTCATACTGGTGGACATTACTGCGCATATCAATTGTTATTGATACAATCAACAAGAATATATTTATTTGCTCATTTTTCTGATGTATACATTTTGTGAGAATGCCAGTGTCTTCACATTTTTTCTTCCAAACATTATAAACTTCATTAGTCAAAGAGGAGTGGAAGTGAGGACAGCATGTGCTTTTGAACAAGCCACTTTCTTTAATTTCTAAATTAAAATACTTTAATACTTATAAATTTAAAACTTTAATTCATAAATTACTTCTGTAAAGGCTGAACTTTCTTTAGGCCACTCCAAATTCATGTTAAGTTCTTATCGGCAGGGTTTGTGCTAGGGAAAATGTTTGTAAAGAGAAGTAATTTTAAACACAATGAATTTCTATTTTGCTTACATATTTTTTGGAAGAAAAAAAACAACATATTTATGTACATATTTGTTATTACCATAAATTCTATTCTCTAGTGATCAAGTTGCAAGTAGACTTTACACCAGACTCGGGTGCTTGTTGGTAAACAATTATCATTAGTTCCAGATTCTTGTACAATTATTTTTCTGCTCCACTAATATGTTTATTACACATATTGAATCATCAAAGTAGTAGGAAATCTATAAAGGCATGGCCTAGTGAAGGAGTCCATGAAAAGGGGCTCTGAGCTCTCTTTTTTTGGGGGGGTCCATTTTTCCATCTTTAATATTGACCTTATAAAAAGGAGGGTCAAACGAAAACCTAAAATATCTTATATTGACTGGAAATAAGCTATAATTATTGCAGTATTGTAAGTATTTTTAACAAATTGAAATTCCATATTCTGTTATATCAAAAGCCAAGTTCCATTTCTCGTACATAAAGCAAGTTTTTTTTCCTTAAATCTTTCATTCGAGAAATACGAGATGGCCCATATATTCGCAGATCACTGATTAAAACTAGTAAGATAGAGAGAGCCTTGGTTCGGTTTAACGCAAGAGTACAATAAATGGTGCGCTCTTGATGCACCGTAACCTTCTCCACGATTCTCGCGCTGTGATTGGCTGAAAGTGTTATAATTAAATTCGTTCAAAGAATGAATTCGTTCAATGAAAGTGTTATAGAAATTTTGCTTGCCGAAATCGGCACATCATAATCTGTGTCGTAAGCACTCTGTAAGATATTTCTTACACCGTGGCCGTAAGATACGATTATGAACGATTCCTTGTAAAGTAAAAGGTCGTCTATAATGCTGGAATAAAAAACGTTCTTCATGTATTAAATTATATATTTTTTCGTTTAATGTATTATTAATATCAATTTAATTTTTTGAAGTGTAATGTCGGGGTATTCTAATTTATAATGTTTAAGTATTTTTTTTACAATTAACAAGTTTACAATGTTTTGAGTTCATCTGATTCAAAATATTTTCATAATTTCCCCTGTATTACTCGAAATGAATGCCTCATATTCTTTCTGCCTTGCCCCAGAAGAAATTGTGCAAAAACAGTACAATAATTGGTGTGATTTCGAATGCACCGCTCTGGGTAGTTCCAATGATGTATACATCATTGGGTAGTTCTTAGTTAACTTTTGCGAGGTTGGTGGCCCCTGAAGCGATGCAATGTTGTTATTGTCATGGAGTGTTGGAAAACACCGTCGAAATTATTCAGGTCTCTCAACGAATGGAGAGGATATACAAAAAGAAGTATAAAGAAAACAGTGCCAATCGACGCCTCGTCTGATTATGGCCTTGGTGGCGGTGTTTCCACCATGGTCTTGGCCAGTGGCCACGTCCTTCATATTGGATTTAATTTCTTTAATCCGAAAGAGGGCATCTCCTTCGCAAGGTTGACAAGTTCCTTGCGAAATTTTCTGCTGTTTACTCTGAGGATAATAGGGTGGTGTTTATCTGGTGTTTATGCAATATGTCCGCTTCGGTTTTTGACGTTTCAGTAAACGCGTTATAAACCTAACAAGTTGTTTTGGTTGGAAAACAATGGGAATGTAGCTTTGCGAAGAATATTGAATGGTTGGCTAATCCGCGAAGTTGGGTGCCATTTCCAAACATCAACTGTGCTGAAGTTGAAGATACGGAGTCAATTGGAGCAATTGAAGTTAAAGTTGCTTGCGTGGATACAACCGATATTTTTTTCTTTGCATGCTAGAATAAGCCCTGAAAATTTTATTTGGCATGGCCATGTCGAATTTATATTCGAAAATTGCTCCCAAGCCAATTAAGAGGTCACAGGATGCTATTCCTGTGTCTCAAACAAATGCATGGGTGAATAGAGAGAGCCTAAGTAATAGTGGCCTTGCGACATCCCCTAGCATCTCCCAGCAGGAGACCGTGCAGATAACACAGCCTGCAAGTGTCCCCACTTCTCCGGTTGCTTCACCAAGTGGTAATTCGCCGTTCAACACCTCATTTAGTTTGGTGTGCTCCAAAGCAACTACAGGAGATCCTAATTGGCAGGCTCAAAGAACCACTGTTTGTGAACGAAATGCTGCTATGTTTAACAATGAGTTTATGTCAGACATACACTTTGTTGTGGGAAGTCCAGGTCATACTCAAACAGTTCCAGCTCACAAGTATGTCCTGGCAACAGGAAGTTCTGTGTTTTTTGCCATGTTTTATGGAGGATTGGCTGAAGACAAGGCGGAAATAGAAGTACCTGATGTGGAGCCTCCTGCTTTTCTTACATTGTTAAGATATCTGTATTGTGATGAAATTCAACTGGAAGCTGATACAGTTTTGGCTACTTTGTATGTTGCCAAGAAGTATATTGTTCCCCATCTTGCTCGAGCATGTGTTAATTACTTGGAAACAAGTTTGACTGCCAAAAACGCCTGCCTCCTTTTAAGCCAGTCACGGCTGTTCGAAGAACCCGAGCTGATGCAGAGATGCTGGGAGGTTATTGATGCCCAAGCGGAAATGGCCCTTCAATCTGATGGCTTTCCTGATATAGACATTCACACTCTTGAATCGGTTCTTGCTCGTGAGACATTGAACTGTAAAGAGATGCATCTGTTTGATGCTGCTATGTTTTGGGCATCAGCAGAATGTTTACGTCGAGAACTTGAGCCCACCCCACAAAATCAGCGAATCGTTCTTGGAAACGCATTGTACTTGGTGCGCATTCCTACAATGAGCTTGGAAGAATTCGCTAATGGAGCTGCGCAAAATGGGATTTTGACATTACAAGAAACTATTGACATTTTCCTTCATTTTACTGCCTCAAGGAAACCAATTCTCAGTTTCCCAACTAAACCTCGAGCCGGCCTTCAACCGCAAGTGTGCCACCGGTTTCAGTCCTGTGCATATAGGAGCAACCAGTGGAGATACCGAGGAAGGTGTGACAGTATTCAGTTCAGTGTTGACAAAAGAATTTTTGTTGTGGGATTTGGACTGTATGGTTCATCAAGTGGTGCAGCTGACTATAATGTGAAAATTGAACTAAAGCGTTGTGGGCGGATAATGGCTGAAAATGATACCAAGTTTTTCTCAGATGGTTCGAGCAACACATTTCATGTTTATTTTAAGCATCCTATTCAGATTGAACCTGAATCTTTTTACACAGCGTCGGCAATTCTAGATGGAGGGGAGTTGAGTTACTTTGGCCAGGAGGGGATGAGCGAAGTGTGCGTTGGTTGTGTTGCGTTCCAGTTCCAGTGCTCGTCTGAGAGTACAAACGGAACAGGGGTACAAGGAGGGCAAATCCCTGAGCTGATTTTTTATGGTCCAACCATACCATCCTACGAACGTTAAGGTTTTGTAAATCTTAATCTAACTCCCAATAATTGAGGCGATAGCTAGAAGAAATGTGTTTTGAGAGTTTTGAGAAAAAAATGTATTTGAAGGTTTTGATCAGTTTTCTACAATCTGGTCTTTTAAATTGCTTATTTGGTGTAATTTAAAAATATCCTTATTTTTGAAGTATATTTTATTAAGAATATGATTTGTTAATGTAAAACATATGTTTCAAGGAAAAGAAAATGACCGATAAGTTGTTCTTCTGGTGAACACTTCATAAATATAATGGAAGTGGTCTCAATCAAAAAGATTATTTAGTTTTTTCTGTTTTTTTATTTTTTATTTTCAAGTGCTGATGTAACTTATGTTTTTTGTAAACTGTTCTTTTTCATTACAGTCAGCTGTCGGATTTTGCCTAACTTTGTCTTTCTCTCCACATCTCTCGAGAGATACTCTCTTCAAAGTAGTCATTCACAACTTAGTTACTTTTCTAGTTACTGCCTGATGTAAAACAGTCTTTCTACCATAGGCTACATAATGTATATTTAATACAAAAAATTATATTATTCACAATGGATTCAGTAACAAAAAAACATAAAAGTTTAAAAGGAAGCTAACTGAATATTTCATAGAAAATTCATTGTTACTTTGAATGGCTCCTTTAACCAAATGAAATAAAATAATGAAAATTGTATGGATTGTAAGCAGAATTAATTTCTGCATTCCCCAGAAGGTGTATAATCCCAAATGCCCTTCTTCAAGCTACTGTCTCAATTTTAAGATCTTGAAAGACAAACAAACTGTTAGGCTGGTTTTCCTAGGTAATGTATATTTAAACTACATATACTGTGATTTATTTAGTGCTGTGTGTGACAGGTCATTAGCTGTTACGTGGTCATCCTATGGGAAGGCTGAATGCCACCTTAGTGATGTGTAAGCTCCTGATTGGATGGCACTGTGACAGCCTGTTGGGCACATCTCTGAATAAATCGCAGTATGTTCCAGTTGATTTATATTAACGTTTTTCTTCTTGCATTCTCATCCAAAGGATGGTTGGCAAAGTTAATTTTTGATACATCCCTAAGGATGTTAAGATTTTGTAGGTCTTGTTATGAGTCCCAATAATTGCTGTAATATTTCTAAAGAAAAATATTGTTACTTTTCTGGAGTACTGTTGTAATGCAAAAATTCCGTTTTGTTCATGAAAGCACATTTTAATTTCTCACAACTTCAATTGCTTCCCTTTAATCAACGATAAGTATGATCACCTTGGAAGTTATACCAAAAGAATTAGTTGGATTTTTTGTTTGTTTGTTAAAATGGAGTTACTGAAACTGAATCTAAGTTTAAGAATCTCAATTTTTGCTTTTTTGTGTTACAACAGTTTCCTGAGAAAGTGTTCTAATGTTAGAGAGGTTTTCTTTAGAAAATATGTATTCAGACTAAAAAGTTCTAGTTATTTATTAATACATTTTTTTTCTCACGTTCCCATCTAAAGGTTGGTTGATCGGATTAATTTTGGGAAAATTAATTATGCACATCTCCAATCAAGAAATCACTTTATTTTTGAAGGAAAGATAAGATCCGTATATTTTGTGAGTTTTTTTCTCTCTCTTGTTTGTATTGGCCAGTAATTTGTGGCTTGTTTATAGCCACATTTGTGCCTGTGAATAACACGAAAACTTTACTCTCAAAGCTTGTCTTGCTTTCTCCCTGAAGGCTTGTTCATTGAAGAAAAGGGGGAAATCTCTTGTATATTAATGCCTTTTGTAGTAAGGCATGTAAAGGCATTCTAGTCAGCTATAAATCTCATTAAAATGATATTTGTACTAAAGTTATTTTTTTATGTAATGCTTAAATTGTTTAGTTCTATTGAGGCTGTAGTTACCGTTTTTGAATTTGGTAATTCTGTGAAGTGTCGTGACATATATCTCATGAGTTCCAGTTATTTTCACGTAGATTGTAACTATCATTAATAATAAATATCTCATTGTGTATTTGTCATTGTTGTTTTTTCATTTGCAGCTACACTGATACTTTGGGTTTGATAATAATGTAATAATGTTTGTTCTGAACTAATTATTTGCTTTTCCATGTTGTTTTCTGTTATTTACTATATTTTAATGTTTTCTTTCTCCGGAAAAATGTTTTTTGTAATTGGACAATAACCTGTAATTAATCACAATATTTAAATAAAGAATTATTTGTAAAATAGAAACAAAAGTGGGCAAGTAAAAGTTATCATTCTCCACTTCAACCATTATAATTTTATCATTTTTGTAGAAATAATATTATAGTTCTTACAGCTTTCGATATCTAATTCTGAAGTTGTTATTAATGAAAGATAGTGTAACACAAAGATCATAAGTTAAAATATAGTAGAGTTTTGCAAATCTGTACTTCAGTAATCTGAAAGATCCATCTGGAGCAGAAATGTTTGATGTTTTTAATGGAAGGAAGAAATAATGATGTTTGTTAGATATTTAAAACTACTGATTAAAATTACAAAGTCGACTACAATAAATTGTTAATTGCAGTAAAATGTTTGTGGTGTATTTGAGAGTTATACATTGGTTCGGCCAGTATTTTTTCAATGAAGTGGAAAAAAATTGCCTATGGAAACCAAATTGCTCCAATGTGTCATAAACACAATGGCTTTGTCCAGTTCCTCCCGAGTTATTGTAGCTTGTTTGTGTAACTGCAACAATTAGTTTCTTGTGAGTTATTGTTGGGTTTAGAGATAAAAGCTGTACTTAATAACTACTAATTTGTGGGTTAAGGTTTAACAATAAAATAATTCCGTGTGATCCGAAAGATGTCCAATCCCAGTAATTTCAGATTAGTTGGACTGTCCTGCAGTAAGTTACAGAAGGGTTCCCTTCTTTTAAAATGGAAAGAAATTTAGTTAATTAAGCATTGAATATAAATGAGCTTGGGAAATTACAAAGCAAACAATGAGAATTTATGAAGATTCGGAAGAATAAGATAGGAATACAGAAACTTTATATTTGATAAATCTAGAAACGAGTGCTTTGAGACATAAAAAATATTAAAATAAATGAACAATGGAAATAATTTACTTGCAAATATGCTCTTTCCTGATACAAGAATAAAGTGGATTAAGAGTCGTAGAGATTTTCAGTTTAAATAGATCAGTGGTGTAGATTGGGGAACAAAGTTTGCCCCTCCCCTCGGGAAATTTTCAAACTAAATAAATTTGACATTCTTGCCTAATGCATGTGCAGTATAAATAAAGTATTGTGATGCTGCTGGAAATCAATGGTGTTACAGAATGGGATAGACTTTCTTGCACTAGTTGGTTTCCTTCTTCAGCCTAAGCTCTCTCAATGATTTTGTCCTGACCTCTTCTCAGCTGCCATTTTTGGCACCCAAAAAGACATTTTTTCAATTTGTCAATCCCCTTGGGTAAAATTGAAATGTGACTTTAGGAATTTTAATTTAATTTAAAAATATAAGACTTTAAGAATTTTAATTTAAGAAATTGTAACTTCATTATCTGTGCACTTCTAGAATTCAGTGGGAAATATAGTTATTCAAATTATCATTCTTCATGATGTCGTTGGAGGAAGTATTATTCCTTGATGAGGGATAAGAGCCCAAATTAATTGCTGATTTACCTTAGAAAATCTATTTTATTACATTGGAGTGAATATTTTTTCTAACATTCCTTGCAAAAAACGCTCATTTTCTTTCTGTATTCAAAATTCAAGTAGTATATGGCTTAGGGTAGGGATCACAGAATTTTTGAAAACGTGCACAGTATTCACTTCTTCCCATAGCACGTCACGCAGTTTTTACCTGTTTTTGACATAAAATAAATAAATTTAAAAAAAGAATACTATTGTGACATACCGATATGTCACATGAAAATAAACTAACATTTATTTGTAGACTATATGGTGGAACATGCATTAGGAAATATCACGAGAGGGCTTAGCAACGACCGTGAATAAACAATGTAGTTTTTGTTTTTTGTAAATGCATTAAGAGGTGGCTGGATGCCGAAAGTAGAAAATTTGGGATTGGGCGAAGAAGTTAAGACGATCGAAAGGTCAGCTACACCAAAATATAATGAACGTATGGATTGGCTGGGTGAGAGAAGGACGGTCAAATGTTTTGAAAAAAGAGGAAAGTGGTTTAATACGAAGTCTTCGAGGGGTGAATCATGCAGAAAGATTTCATTCTGACCGGCATCGCGTTTCTGAACTGATCGTAGGTTCGTGAGAGGGAACGAGTATAATACAGATAGTCAGAATCGGGTTATCAGATCGTGAAATTTTAAGGACAGTAAATGATATTGCAGATATTGCATGTGGAAGTAATATTGATGCATAAATTGGGACTTTGTCGGGAGTGGTAATCGAGTAATATATTTCGGGACTATGTCATAGGACGTAATCGGGACTGATAATTTTGATAGTTTGAGACCAGTTTGGATAGGGGCAAAAGAGGATTTCTTGGGACTTTGGACTACGGCAAGCTAGCAAGATATTTCGACTGAGAAGTCTACGAGGGACATCAACGAAGAATAGATAAGTTAACCACGGTATAAAACTGTAAATTCAAAGATATCTTGATCCAAGGCACAACATAAAATCATTTTGTTAAATTCACTAAATTGTTTGCTAAATAGGTAACAATAAACTTTGTTAAATTTTGTTCTTCAGAAAAGAAAGTGATCTTTCATTTAGCCAATCCAAACAGTAATGAACTAGGAATAGAATCATTCTATTTCAGATTCCCAGCAGCGCTGTATAGTCTGCGGATCCTATAATCCATTATAAAGGTAATAAGGATTATAATATATCGTGACCCATTGACCCAGCAAGCCGGACGTTAAGATCTTTGCCAGAAATTAATGTAGAGAAATTTTGTATATCTCACTATAGAAGGGTAAAACCTGGTCGTACATGCAATTTCCCGTAGAAAAAAACTTGAGCTGTTATTGAGAAAATTTCGTTTGAGCGTTTCTGAAAACACAAAAGTACATTTCCCTTTTTCTCTTTCCCCCTCTCCAGTAGACATCATGCTCTCTCCTCTCCCTATTCTCTCTCGTCACCATCCCGTGCCGCCCGTTCCTTTTGTCCAACTACATCGGCCGCGTCAACGATCTCACGGCAACGCCCGGCTTCAATGATGCCCAGGTGGTTTGGGAATTGCAACTGTTGCGCCATCTATACTTGTTTATTTACAGAGCTGCGTTTGAAGTAAATCAGCTGTTACGGTGTCATCCAGGGGGAAGGCTGAACACCACCATCATGACGTCCCTATAGTGAGCATCACAAGAAAAGTAACATTAATTTTAACAATGATACATAATGCATTATTTACCATTTGGACTTATAAATGTGTATAAACAACTATTGTACTACAGCCTCCGGGTCAATGACCCCCATCTCGATCAGGTTTTTCGTCCAGTTTCCCGGATCCATTAAGCAAATGCTGAGATGGCCCCTTGTTTTGACATAAATGTAACTTCATTTTCTGTGCACGTCTTCTAGAATTCAGTGGGAAATACAATTATTTAAATTATCGTTTCCATGTTGTCGCAGCAGGAAGTATTATTCCGAAGGACAGCATGGATAAGAGCCAAAATTTATTGCTTATTTATCCTTGAAAATAGATTTTATTACATGGGAGGGTGTTTTTTTTTCTCCAAAATTTAAGTAGTATATGACTTAGTGTAGGGATCACAGAATTTTGAAAATGTGCACACAATTCACTTTTCCCCATAGCACGTCATACGCAGTTTTAACTGTTTTTTGACGTAAATAAATTCTAGAAAATTCTAGTGACGTGTCAGGTCCAGATTGGACGGCACCGTTACAACTGATCAAATGTCAAACGCAGCTTGTAAAAAACCTCAGTATATACTTGGGATTTTTGCCCTGGCGGATGACAGTTCGCCAGCTGTTACGGTGTCATCCTATCGAGAGCTTAAACGTCATCACTGTGACGACGTTTATGCTCCCGATTGGACGAAACCGTAACAGCTGATGAACTGTCATCCGTCAGGTTACAGAAACCAAAGTATAGAGAAATTACGGCAAAATGAACAGCAAAAAAACCTTGCTCGAAAGTGCTTTCAAAATTTGAAGAAATTTTTCAAAATTGCAAAGCTTTGAATCAGACTAGATCGACTTGAGAATGTTCATTTTGAAAAAAAATTTTGCGAATAATGTTGTTCACAGACGGTCGGACGACCTCAAAACGTGTATTTCCTTTCAAATCTACAAATACGCAGCACTTTATAAATTTTTTATATTCCGTACTATGTAGAGAAATTAAACTAACGGTGCTTCAGAATGGAACGCATTTTCGCGTGCTACTTTTCTTATTCGTTTGTGGGGCTATCTTTCCGGTTTCCCCCTACCGTCTTCTCAGTTGCCATCTATTGGTGCCTTGTCAGTTTTTCCCGTTGTCTCAATTTTTCGGATCTCTAATAGTAGAACTGAAATTTGATATTAAGCATATTATAGATGGACAAAGTGTGGTCGTATATTCACATATTCTTTGAAAAATTTGAAGTCGTTTTTAAGAAAAACGTTCAATTAAAATGAACCGTGGAAATAATCAAGATTAATCTAAGAGACAATTCGTACAAAGACACTCCATACCATTAATACCACGTTCGAATCGAATTATTCACAAAAAGCTATGATAGTGTTGTCTAATAGTTATTTATGTATCAAAGGCGTTATGAAGATGTTTTTGCTCCAAAGACGAATTCCTTTCGCCTGAGGGGCAAAAACATCTAGTAAAGCCCGTGGTGCATACAAACTTTATGGTTTACTAGTTCGTTGCCGAATTAAACGAGAATTCGAAACATTTTATATTTTTTCTTGCGTCTAAAGTGAAAAGATGCATTGTAATAGTCGTTTGTCAATATGACATCAGATAAAGAAAACAGTGTTCATCTAATTACTATTGCATAATCATTATTGGACTGATTAATTCGTTGAAAATGAAAGAATATTGTGAAGTACTGCGGAAATTCTCGCAAAAGCTAACAAAACTACGGACAATGGTTTCCAGTAAAATTTCGAAAAATATATGAAAATGTTTGTGGTATATTTGAGAGTTATATAACAGTGTGAATACCAGTGTAAATTGCGTTGATGAAACGGTACTTTTAGGTTATTTGCTTCTATTACCAAGAGGAATTTAGAATATGTGGTCGACCGGATATAGAACGATTTTCCTAAGGATGAGCCAAAATGACAGTTCGCGAAAACACGTGAACATCACATGTATTTCAGAGAAGTATCCCTCCGCCGCGACAGCTGTTCAGCCACGCCCCTTCGTAAAGTGCTATAGAACGATTTTCCTAAGGATGAGCCAAAGTGACAGTTCGTGAAAACAAGTGAACATCACATGCATTTCAGAGAAGTATCCCTCCGCCGCGACAGGTGTTCAGCCACGACCCTTCGTAAAGTGCTAATGGCTCCTGTGAAAACATCCCTATGTAGAAGTCTAAGAATTTCGCTGAGGTATATGCGCGTACGCGAGTTCGGGAAATATTTAAATTTTATTACGTATGTGGATAATCTCTTAACATGATCTCACAAACAGTAAAAGAAAACTGCCACGAATGTAAATAGAAAGCTCGCCACACAACAGCACAAAGGCCGGAACCACGTGCATCGGTACGCATCTCGCATTCAAGTCTCGGTTTTAAAATAAACATAATATTTATCACACAAAAAGTAAATTCAATGTAATAAATAAAGAAAAAAGAATTTTTACAGAAGAGCACATTACACTGCACTTCCTAATATCAATTATTTCTCGCAACACACTATATTTTTTGTCGGACAAGGACACCACAAAAGGAAGTGTGGAAGCTATTTACAAGTTAGCCAACTGCAAGCGAACGAATGCGAGAAAGGGAGTCTAATGGGCTCAAGGGCACAACGACCACAGAACCTTCAGTTATATTGCCAGCACTAGCTGTCACTTTGGCTCATCCTTAGGAAAATCGCTCTATAATGGCTCCTGTGAAAACGTCCCTATGCAGAAGTCTAAGAGTTTCGCTGATGTATATGCACGTACGCGAGTCCGGGAAATATTTAAATTTAATTACGTATGTGGAAAATCTCTTAACATGCTCTCACAACCAGTAAAAGAAAACTGCCACGAATGTGAATAGAAAACTCTCGATCACAGCTCGCCACACAACAGCACAAAGGCCGGAACCACGTGCATCGGTACGCATCTCGCACTCAAGTATCGGTTTTAAAATAAACATAAAATTATCACACAAAAAGTAAATTCAATGTAATATATAAAGGAAAAAAGAATTTTTACAGAAGAGCACATAACACTGCGCTTCCTAATTTCAATTATTTCTCGCGACGCACTATATTTTTGTCGGACGAGGACATCACAAAAGGAAGCGTCGAAGCCATTTACAAGTTAGCCAACTGCAAATGAACATAGCACGTGGTCCTGACACAACATGTTTTTCATTCACTTACTTTCGGGCCTTGGCCCTGGTCAGATGTGGCGTGCAATGGACCTGTAGCAACTCCATGCTGGAGTTGGTCTGGAGGCAGACATGAAGTTTGACCGTCTTGTATATTAGTAAGCCCTGAGGAAGGAATTATATATTCCGAAATGTTGGCAAACTAATGATTTTTTATTAATTGACCAATCCCGTTATCCACATCCCACATTTATTAATGGTCGTGAATTCTACAATGCATAAAAATTTTAATATCTATGATCATAGGAGCAACATAACTAGATCTTTCTCCTTGGATATTTACCAATTTTCAGCTCAGAACCTTATAATATAACAAGAGTTATGCGTGCTACCTGTATCCAAAGATACAAATAGATTTTCGGCAACAAAATTACATGTAACTCCTCTCTACCTCCACTAATCTTAACGGATTTTGGACAAGCACTCATAGACCTGAATCTTGACGTATGTGCTGTTACAGCTGAAAAGAATCTTAAACGCGGATTTTACGACCGATATTCCAGGTCATTTTTTTGTTGAGATGAGTCCAATATTTTCCTCCCTGTACTATAATATAGGTTGGGTAAGTAAAAATGTATTGAAAAGGTGGAAATATTCCTTTACCTAAAGAAGCACTGATTATGTGAGTTAATATGAGTACAAAAACAGTCACACGAGTCTTTATTTCCAAAATTCATCAAAATCAGCTGAATATTTTTTTTTAGTTTACTGTATATTCTGAGGATTTTACTGGAAGAAACTATGGAAACAAGCAAATATCATTTCAACATTTTTATGAGAAAACATTTTGATTTTTTTTGTTTTTGTTCGTGAGATCAACTGGAGTTCTCAAAAGGTGTTGGTTGAAGAGACTTGCAACATTTATAGAATCGCTTACCTCTTTGTCATTATTCTGTACAACATTCTCTACAACGTTTTGAGATGTTATTTTTACAAAATTTAACTTCTCGAGCTTCTGTTCCTCTTCCCGCTCGTCTGTTGTTTCTTGCCGTTGATGATGACAAAACAGTAATAATAAGATAATAGTTTTAATATCTATAATATGTTTTACAATAACTTTCATTTAAATTACTACAAGAAAAACAGGTATCAAATACTTGTATATAAATAAGGTATGTTGAATAATCAACAACGTAATACTCTGTTGTTTACATGAAGGCACAATGGATATAATTTATAAGTATAGTCTTTGGATCAAATTTGTACAATTATGGCACAATACTTTATCATCACAACTCCCTACATACATGCATTTTTCTTGTGAACGTTCGTATTTAACAAGTCGTCGCATTTAATTTGGATATTTAAGACAACACTTAGGAATTGTTCTAATTTTGACATTTAATTTGCTATTTTGATGAGTTAGTTGAACCAAAGATGTAAACTCTTTCTTTAGATTTTATACTCAAAATTATAATTATTAACTTTAACGAGTTATTAACTTTTATAAGTAATTTGAAAAAAACAACAACCGATGATGTGGCCAAAAACAAAATAAATGAGCTTTCAATGCACTGAAAAACTATTATTCGTGATGAAGTCAGGTGAAAACAAGAACTAGTAATGATGACACTTGCATGGATGTATATACAAATTTTTAAGTTCAGTTCTTGAAAATATGTTAAACATAAAAGAACTGGTTAAGGCAAGAGACGTTTCAGATGTAGATTAATGTATCCAAACCTCATCAGTGCTATCAGACAGTAATTTGGAATGGAAATGGACAATTTTCCTTGAAGAATATAAATATAGTTTTAATGATATTAGTTTATATTTGATTCAGGGTTGGTTCGTTGTTTTATGTTCACATATTTATTGAATTTTCCATAAGGACAATTTTATTTTTAATTTGTGCTGTTTCCGTTCTAAATTACGTTAGATTTGTTGTAACACCGATGAGATCTGTAATCTATAGACGAAACTACTGCTGTCTTAACCACGTTTTTTCTGTTTACCATATTCTGACTTGTTAAATGGTTAATAAAAAAAAGAGTAAGATGAAAACGTTGAGTTTCAGTCGAGTGATGAAAATCCACGCACGTGTTGAAACGTCCGTTGTGGTTGACGGTGTTCCGTCTGACAGTTTATTCGTCAGTTGCCCGATGACAAACAATCGTTCAGTGCGATTCGTGGCTCGTCGTGTGCACACGAGAAGTGAGGTGGTCCGTGCGATCCGTCCGGATGGGACGGTCAGGGCTCGCCGTCGTCCCGCAGCGGGATGGGGGACAACGCCAGGGACACGTGCGACATCATGGTGCGACTCGCCAGCTCCCGGGACTTCTCTGCAACAGGACACACACACACATACACACACCGTCACTCCACGGCTCAGTACCCCTTTCGTACAAGGCTAGCGACACACGAGCGTCGAATATGACGGACGTTAAAGTGCGACCATTGTAGCCAATGGGAACGCATACAGGTCGTGGGACACGAGCGCGCAGTAGAAGCGTCGCGTAGCAGCCAATGGACGTTAGCTGCTAGAATGCTTTCGTTGTTCCTGACGGACGTTGCATCGACGCGGCGCCGACGATATTGTAACGGGCTGTTATACCCAAGTTCGCGTGTTCAAATCCGATCGAAGCCGTCGATTTTTAAGGGCAAAAAAATCCTTTGTACGCCTTCCTTCGGGGCGAAGTAAAGCCGGCTGTCCCATGTAGTAGATTTACTGCATGTAAAATATCCTCAAGCCAAAATGAAGCCTCTGAGCTAAATTCAAATTGCCTGTTTCGTCGCCCAAGTAATACCTTCTTTCTCCCCTAGTAGGTGAAAGGAGCGTAACGAAATTTGCGTGGTCAGGCGGAAGTGCAGTCCTCATGGCATGAGTCTCGCCACGTAGAATAAGGCGAGATATAATTCATTTAGCTTCATAAGCTTCCATAGTATGCAGAAAACACACGGAGAACTAGCGACGTACGTTGTACATACGCTGAATGAGATGCATACGTTTTCCGTTAATAAAATAGATTCCAAAGAAAGATTCATTGAAAGATTAATAATAAATGGAGTGCATATGCAAGCATGCCTTCTGTTGGTATAACAAACTTCAGATTGGTATCTTCCGTTTAATACGATCTTAATTTCGAGAGCACATCTGTGAACGATAGCTCGGACATTTTAAAATAAAAATAATCTTACTGTGGCATTAAATTACGTCGCTGAATAAAGAACGGTCGTCGACGAGGTAGTTTTTCAACGGTCGTGTGTTGCTAGCCTTAAACAATTATTTTATAAATAATGTATTTTAATGCTTACTAAATAAAAACATACTGCAAAGGGAATTAAATTATAACTTGAATGATACAATTGATTCTATGTTGCACTATATAGGCGATTCCATTAGTTTCTAGCCTGGACAAGATGACATCAATGAGAAAACCTTCTGGGCAGTATACACCCTTATCTTTAATTGTTGTATTGCTGTAAGTTGGAGCAGACATCTCACTCTCTTTCTGGAGAGAGGTACTTCAGTTGGATGCGGTGCGTGAAATTT